>JAODKL010000021.1:20375261-20392238 GCA_026780765.1 Petrocephalus schoutedeni | reverse complement strand
CGTCTCTGAGTGTGTGCAGACTGAGAACCCACACCTCATCCTTAGCAAAGGAGACCACACGTCTCTGAGTGTGTGCAGACTCAGAACCCACACCTCACAATTAGTCAGGGAGACCACATAGTCATCACGAACCACATTTCTCAGAGCATGTACAGACTAAGAACCTGCATCTTAGTGGCCATTAGCCAGGGAGACAACATAAGTGCTTACTTACTACATGTCTCGGAGTGCAAGCAGAATGACAAACCACACCTCACCATTAGTCAGGGAGACCACATATTGATTATTGACCACACCTCTCCAAGTGCATACAGACCAAGAACCTGCACCTTGCCATTAGCCAGGGAGATCACATGGTGAACACTGATCACACGCCCAAACCTGGAGACACCGCTGAAGAATCACATCAGAAAAACCCAGAAAATGGTCATTGGACTTCCCAAGAGCTTCTTTTTCACCATCTGAGATTTGGCCAATCAGAAACAGATCTGTATTTTGGGATTGTTAGGCCTAGCTAAGTGATCTTGCAAAGCCTTAATAAAAGCTGTACCAATCAGAGTCCTACACGGGTCTCTGCACCAGTGAAGAGGTTCCTTCATCCCACTCCGATGAGCACTCGCGCCTTACCTGACCACCTGGTGACGGCGCTCTCGTACAGGGGAATGCCCTCACCCAGGTTGTTGAAAGCCTTTAGCGTGATCACATAGTGGGAATTCGGATCTGGAGGCCGGGGTGGGAAAGGAAGATTATTGTAGGAACACCAAAGATGGATTTACAAATTTAAGCCGGAATTTAAGCATGGGCCAACATTAATGGGAAGGTTTGTTTGAAGTGCCCACCCCACAGGAACCCCCAGATGCAGTAAAACCCGTGCCCCAGGACAACAGTGTCTTACCCAGGTTTTCGATGCTGTAGAACCTCTGCTTGTGGTCCACCTTGACGGTCTGGGCATGGGGGCTTCCGATGCCATAGCCGATGGTGTAACCACGCACCACTACATCCTGGTTCTCTGGAGGCGTCCAGCTCACCACAATACTGTTCACCAGTGGGCGCACGTGGAGGGAGGTGGGGGCGTCCGGCACACGGCTCTCTGCGACAGAGCATGCCATTGAGGGTGGGATGGATCATGTGCATCATCACCCCCTAGCGGCAAAACTTACATCCTCTAATTCAGTCTTCAACTTTATAACTCGGGAGTTATACTTTTCAATTATACTTACTGAACAATTCTTTGCATAAACTGATTAATTACAATACATGTCTTCAAAAAGTGACACTATTCTACTTTAATTAATTAAATCCTGAGGGATGTTATACAAACTGGTAATGTTTTTAATCCCTCTGAAGTTAAAATCTCTCATTTTGACTGTTATTTTAAAAAGTGTCAAAAGTGGTTTGAATCAAATCACATGCACTTAATTAACAGAAAATGAATCAGAAGATTAGGTCTTGCAAAGTTTGTTCAGGTGAAACTCAATCTACAATTGCATCTCGGCTGCTACGTTTGGGATTAAGGTTTAATAGAAGCAGAAAGAGAAGAATGTGACACTGCATTCTCTCTCCCTCACACACAGACACACACACACACGTTTATATTCATCGTGGGGACTCTTCATTCATTTCTATGGGCATAACCCTAATCCCAACAATGACAACCTACACCCCTACCCAGTCACAGCCTTAACCAAGCCCCAACTAAACAAAAATACAAGGCTTTTTGACTTTTATAGAAAATTGAATTTCTCTTTGTGGGGACCAAAAAAAAATGGTCCCCCATGACATCAAAATAACAGGTTTTTTATCACATTGTGGGGACATCTGCTTCCCACAACATGATATATACATGGCCTTTATACACATGGCCAGGTCTTAGCGCATTATACATGTTGATAATAACAGCTGCACAGTCCCTAATCTGTGACCAGGAATCACAGAGATTAGACCTTCCTTGGTGGCGACCTGGGCCACGAATTGGGCCAGAGGAGATGAGAAAATCGATCTCGTGTGACGGGAGATGAATCGAGTGGCCTGTGTGGCTAAACTCACCCCCCCAAAATCTCTCGTCAATCAGGATTGAATTCTGCTTGCAGACGATGCTGGGAGGGGGAGGTGAGGTGTGCAGTTAGCCTGCACAAATGCTAAAACTCACCCCCGTTCCTCACCCGCTCACTCTTCTTACCGTCTAGGTCACTCTCAAAGGTCTCCGCCACGGCCCAGTCGGTTGCCGGTCCTGAGCCATTCACGGTAAGAGCCAAAACACGGAAGCTGTACTCCATCCCACGCTCCAGACCTGGGGAAGAGGAGCAGTCCACGTCAGGGCCATAGGAGAACCCCTCCAAAGCCTAGAGCCTCCCATAGCCCCCCCTCGAACTGGCAAGGCCTCGCTAAAAACCACATCACCGCACTGATGTACTGGGGTGTTTCTCACCCAGTGCTGGAAGACTGATATCGAGGCTTTTGGTCAGCATGTGGAAATTCAGGATGAGAAAAGTTTACGCAAAGTGTGAATCTATTGATGTGTCAGGGGAAATGGACATTTTACTGAGCTCTTAGAGTGAGTAACTTCGGCTCTCCGAGTCAGGACAGCAAGAGACTCTTAACCTCAGGGTCGTGGGTTCGAGCCTTACGCTGGGCGACAACTTTTCCTCAGGTTTGTAATGTGCTATTTGCCTCGCTTGTAAGTCGCTTTAGACAAAAGCATCTGCTAAATAAAATAAATGTAAATGTGAGCTACCATCACTGATTAAAGCTTGACAAGACCATTCACAGCTATCTTATACTGACCCAGCTAAATACATGATAAATAAACACTGATTAGAAAATGAATAGAGATCCAATCTTAAGGGGACCTGGGTTTATCCAGCTAGGGGGTGACAGGTGCTATGTCACAGCGGGACAGCAGTGGTTCCCGGATGCTGATTCCGCAGCCTCCGAGCTACAAAGAGCTGGGAGTGGTGATGAAGACTCATTTTCGGCATGAAAAGCACAGCACATTTTCTGCCCGGTCACGACGTCACCCGCCCCTGTCTGAACGCCACCTAGGGGTGGACCTCCCGCTGCCGGCTCACCGTCGATAAGCTGGTACAGCTGTGTGCCGCCTGTCGTCTCCACTGCTTCGCTCTTTCGTGACCCTTTACGGTAGCGGACCTTGTAGCCAATCAGCTCTCCGTTTTGGGTGTCGGGGGGCGGGGGCTGCCACCGGACCATGATGCTCTGAGGTGGAGAAAAGAAGCAGGCAAACCGTGAATGAAACATCCGTCTCCAGCAGAGCTCTTGGACAGAATATACACAAGTGCTGATATGCAACAATCCAGGACTGTGGGGCGAGGGGGTCGGTCGAAAATGGCGCCCTCTGCTGGATGAAGGGTAAAAATGGTGGCACAGGTCATGGTCGAGAAGCAGAGAGACAGAAGCACCTATCAGGATCTGGGCTTGTTATCCTTATATTAACACTAACCTGATCTGCTCCAGAAGGTCAACTGACCCAATGGATCTCTTAGAAACACTTACCCTTGAGTTCTGCGCCTCCAGGGTGAGGTTCTGTGGTGGGGCACTAGGGACTGGGGGGGACAAATAGGTGTAGGTGAGTCAAATAAAAGGTGCAGTGCAAACATCCTGTTGCCAATCATGAAGTCTGTATGTCCAAGCCATCTCTGGGTCTACAGAAGGCCCATGTCCACCCCATCTGGACCAGCACATGGCCTCACCGTCAGACAGGGTCTTCACAGCCATGTCCTCAGTGGAGACCCCTGGGCCATGCTTATTGTAGGCCACCACACGGAAGCTGTACTCCGTGAACTTCTTCAAGCCGGTGAGGGTGTAGGACAGGCCTCCTACGTCGACATCCTGGCACGGGACACGGGAGACATTAACCATGAGGCCCCAGGGCCCTCTTTCCTGGCACAGCTCAGATTCACTCTAAGCCTCCTTCAGCAACCTTCAGCTTTTTTTAGAAAAAAAAAAAATCGACATCATATGAAGGAGGTTTGTGTGGAAACATCCGGAAGGCGACAGTGAAAAACACAGCCCCGTAAAGCAGGTCCGGGACTGAGGGGGTGTCTTTCAGCTTTTTCTGCTCAATATGTAAAAGGATTTGAGATGGATAGGGCTTGACATCATCCCCCGGCAAAAATTAGACTCATAGGAGCAGGGGTTGGTTTGATGTTCCTGGGGCCGCCGGGGGGGGGGGGGGGGGCTCTGCACAGGAGCAGAGTAATCCTTCCCTGTCCCTCTACTCTCTCCAAATGGCTTTTGTTCACATAGCCCCCTGAAACTGAACACCCCCATCTCACCTTCTCCCCATCCACGCCCTTCTCCATGTAGTACAGCTTGTAGCTTTGGATCTCGCCATTGCCTGTCAGAGGCGTCCCCCAGGTGACCGTGGCAGAGATGGCGGAGACAGAGACCACCTGTAGGTTGGGGGCGGGGCCTGGCACCTGGACTGCATTGCCGAAGGTGGGGGGGGGCACGGACAAGGTCAGGTGTGTACCAGCAACACAGCTCAACAAAATCCTATGCCTCACACACCATGGAGTTGTAATGCCAGGAGGTGGTCGCAATGGCAGAGAGAAACTCTCTGGACCATGAAGACCCCCAGATCATAATGGCTGGGACACTGTTAGACACCCCGACTGCCCACAAATAAAATCCCCAGGAGTATAAAAACCTAATTCTTAACAGCTCTCAAGAAGCAGGCCTTTGAGTTGGGCCTCAGGGATAAGATATGAGTGCCCAAATATAGGGGAATTGCATTAGGGAAGATCTCTAAGGCCAGTTCTGATACAAGACCCGCATGGTAAACACCTCCAGGGCGCCAGCGAGCACCTGCAGCCCAACTGGGAGAAGGCGGCTTTCCGCTCCATTTAGCAGGATCCGAGTCGCTAACCTGGGCCTGCTTTGGTGCTGGGGAGGAGGGTTATGATGGCTAATGTTTGTTTTCTTCACAAGCTCATGAATCATTGCTTTCAATTAGCTTCCCAAGTACAGGCGTGAAAGTCAGGCTGTGAGGCAGAGTGTGTGTGCGTGTGAGAGTCTCTCAGCTGCTTACGCTCAGGCTGGGTCGCCACGACGATGGGGGCGGAGCTCTCCCCCGGGCCAATCCGGTTGTGGGCCACCACGCGGAAAGAGTACCTGCTATCGGGCATGAGGTTCTGCACGGCCACCTGCAGGTCCCCAGGCCGCGTGCTGTTCTGGACCCGCTCCCTGTGGCCAAGGATTGGGGAGGAGAGGAGAAGGAGAAGAGGGAGGAGTCTCCGTGATGCAGAGGGAGGAGCCTCCGTGACATCACGGAGGAGGAGGAGGATGTGATGAAGTGCAGAAGGAACGTGGCATACCTGGCTGCCCCCTCCAGCCGGTGGAAGACCGAGTAGGTGAGGTTGTCACCGTGAGGCTCGGCGGGCGGGCGCCAGGTGAGCTTGACGAAGCGGGTGGAGACAAGCGACGCCACGACATCACGTGGGGCGGAGGGGGCGAGGCCTCGGCCGCTCCCTGGGGGGGCTGGGGCTACATAAGGAGCAGGGCCAGTGGTTAGTGTGGAAGAAGGGCTAGTGGGAATGGGCACATCTGTGTAAGTGTGGGACAAGCGGCAAGCAGCAGGAAGAGGAGGGGCCAGTGTGGGGGCGGGGTTAGCAAGGAGCAGGGCAGCGGGAGGTAGCACAGAGCCCAACCGAAGCGGGAGGGGCAAACAGCAGGAAAGGGAGGGGCCAGTGTGGGGGCGGGGTTAGCAAAGAGCGGGGCAGTGGGAGGTAGCACAGAGCCCAACCGAAGCGGGAGGGGCAAACAGCAGGAAAGGGAGGGGCCAGTGTGGGGGCGGGGTTAGCAAAGAGCAGGGCAGCGGGAGGTAGCACAGAGCCCAACCGAAGGGGGAGGGGGCAGAGCAGAGGAAGAACACAGGCGGGGAGAACATGCAGGTGGGACAGAAAAGGGAGCCAAAAAGGAGAAAACAACAAAACACATGACATGACGAGATGTGGCCACGACAGAAATAAAAACACAAACAGTGGTGGCAGAAAAATGCCATGTAACTACGGGCTGATGTATGAGAGAAAGAGACGACAAAAAGGAGGGAGGCGGGCCCACGGGCAGGGGAGAGGGGGGCTTTATCACGCTTCTCTGGTGAGGCCACGGAGACGGAAGATGCACATTAAAGGTGTGAGAAATAGGAGGCTGGAGAGAGACCTGTGCATGTGTCTGTGTGTGTCTACGTGCACGTGTGTGTGTGTGAGAGAGAGAGGCAGGAAGGGAGCTTGGCAGAGAGGCAGCAGTATGGCCTGACCAAGCCTGCACCACACACACAGATTAGGGCATCTATCCATCCATCCATCATCGGGGGGGCTGCAGAACCAGCAGTATGGAGGTTAAAAGAGGAGAAATGCATTTTCTCTCTCTGCATTGCATAGCACCCCCCCATGCTGGGATGCCCCAGAGCGACCGCATCCATCACACTCCCAGCCCAGTGCCCTGCGTCACTCTCACTTGTTATTTCTGTGCAAAGAGGCGATGAAAACATTTTAAGGCTGGAATCCCAGGATCAACAGGATGTTTCCACACCTCCCCAGGGGGGGCATAAAAAGCATCCACCCACCCCACCCCCCCCAGCCGGAGAGCAGAGAGGCACACATCCTGAGGGGCCCTAACGAGCCCGCGCCTGACGGCTGAGTCCCTATCCACCCCGGCCTGCTTAGTAAGGGTGGATACAAAAACAACACATTTGATGAAAGACACCCATGCTTGGCACGTTCAGGGGAGAGGGGTCGGAGCCAGGGTGAGGGGCCAGCAGCGCTGCCGGGAAATGGCCCCCACCAGGCCAGCGGGGCGGCTACGGTAAGCGAGGAGCAGGAAGCAGGACCCAGGGCTGAAAACATCCCCGCCACCAGCACAGGCCGAAAGCGGCTCAAACCTAACAAAGAGCCTGGGGTAGCTATCCATCCATCCACCACCCACACCGCTTGTCCTATGCGGGGTCGCGGGGGACCGGAGCCTATCCCAGAAGCTAGAGGAACCGGGAGGCATGTGCAGGGGTAAAAGAAAATCATGGGGATAATCCCAGCATTCTGGGCACAGACATTGTGGGGATAATCCCAGCATTCTGGGCACAGACATTGTGGGGATAATCCCAGCATTCTGGGCACAGACTTTGCGGGGTTAATCCCAGCATTCTGGGCACAGACATTGTGGGGTTAATCCCAGCATTCTGCACACAGACATTATGGGGTTAATCCCAGCAAAGGAACAATGTAAACATGGTCAGAATATAACTGGGCTGAATCTCCTTTGACTTATGTGGAACACAGGATGCTCCAAACACACTAAAATCTGATGGCGTTTTGATTTCAATTTATTTCAGAAATACTGTGTGCCTCCCACATTCATCATAACGCCTACCCCTGGTTAGTTAGGCACCCAAGTAATGGGAAAATGCTGATCTGCGTAAATCAGCAGGTGCAAACAGCGCTAATGAGCTTTTTTTTAAAACTGGGAATCCAGCAACAAGCCAAAGGCACCACCCTCCCGTTACAGAACACATGCAATTGCAGCCGCAGTCTGGGGGCTTGCAGACAGCGGCTGGCAGACTGGCTGGTCAGCTGGAACAAGTGGCACAGGACACTCAAGCAGGCGTGTGTCTGTGCGTTTAGCAAACCATAAGCGGTCAAGAGGAAGCTCACATGTTCAGACTGCTGTGTCTGGAGTCCGTAAACACATTGAACACCCTATCATAGTGGCCTTGCTCTACACATGTAAACCCTGCTCAACGCGGGGAGGCGGCCCAAATTTCTGTCTGGCACACACGCCGCTTACACAGCAGCCCGCCCTCATCCCTGAAGCCTGTGAAGGTGAGGATTCCCTGAGATCCACTTTCAGGTACAGAGATGTTTCTGCACTGAGAAAGGCATGCTGGGAGAGAGGCATGCTGGGAAGGTTCACAGTAAACCACCTGGACAGCCCCCAACTTCAAGTGAGCGAGCCCCGTGACAGCCCTCCCCAGCCGCCCACACTCACTGTGATCCAGGATGAGGAGCTGTGCGCTGGACTGGATGTTTCCAGCGTCGTTCTCCGCCAGGCACTGGTAGAAACCCTCGTCAGACTTCATCAGGCCTAGGACCAGTAGGTCATGCTCATTCTTTGGGGACACAAATGAAACGTCAGTTTTCTCAGCCAGCCCTCAATAACACCTCTCTACCAGCTGTTGGGTTTGCCATCTAACACCAGTACACCACCTTTACCAAGGTGCAGAATATCTTTTCTCTTCAGTTAGCCTGTAGAAAATATCATGTTCCACACAAAAACGGCCGTTAAGCACCTCAACAAGGTGCACTTTGGGTGAAAGGCTTGTGGGGACCATGACGATGACAACTGACAGAGAAATGGCTGTGAGATGACCTCCCACCAGTAGGGGGTAGCAGACACAAACAGTCCCAAGCGTAATGGAACGAAGCACAAAAGACAATTCCCAACAGTCCCCACCATGTCAAAAATATATTAAACTCACAATTATTTTAAAGTAGTCCCCGGGAATGATGGCGTCTCCGTTCTTCACCCACTTGACAGTTGGGGGTGGGGAGCCAGTGACATCGCACTCAAAAACGATATCCATGGACTCATAGGCGTAGATGCTGGAAGGAGTCTTCAGGAAGCTGGGAGGAACTGTGACAAAATGAGAAAGCTCAGCACCCGTGTGTGCGCATGTGCGTGTGTGTCATACAGAGCACAGAATCATCCCCATCAGGGTACAGGGTAGGGCTGAACGATTTTAAGAAAAAAATCTGACAGATATTGTGATTGTGATTTCATTTGCGATTTTTAAAAAACTCAGTTCAGCATACACCTAATAAACCATAGAACAATTCTCTAGCCACCCAAACATGATATAGTGATTGCATTTTTACGCGCACATTTTAAGTGTCGCGTTTGCAAATAGTGATCGACCGTTTTTTTACCCTTAGTAAAGTGCTTCTGGAAAGTCCCATGTACACAAGGGTCAAATTAGCAGAGAACAATGAGGCATAAAACTACAATCACAAAAGCCGCGACCGTGTTAAATATAGTAATGAAAATAAAACAATTCCAGTAATAAAAACATTAAGTATCTTGCAGCTAACGCTGCTTGGACCCCTAATAACAGGACCTTTCTGTGAACAATCTCTGACCATGAATTAGGTATGTAATTCACTTACGGCTTTTTTGCACGGCGAATGTAACATTTTCCTTGGGTTTCTGTTGTTGGGGTGGGGGGGGGGGCGTATACGCAGTCACTTTGGGCCACCTCTGATTGGTGAGTATGACTGGCACGCAGAGAGCACGGCACTTCTGATTGGTGAGACTAACTGTCCCACAAGAAAGACGGAATGAATTTGTAAAACTATTCTCTTTTAAACCCTGTGTCAGACATACTGTATAATGTATATCCTAAATCGCAGCCTTTTCGCTGTATAATGTATATCGCTAAATCGCAGCTAATTGCATTGTCGCAAATCGTGATTTCGATGTGAAATTGATAAATCGTTCAGCCCTAGTACAGGGTAGCCTGATAACACTCACTTCTGCAGAATCCAAACTTCTGCAGCCCATATCCACGCTCCAGCATAAAAAGGCACACAGCGCGCTCTCCTCTCCTGTGACGCTGTGCTGAAATGCTGCCGACCCTCTGCTGTTAACTGCACTGACCTTCACAGACGGAAAGTTCCGGCAGATCCGAGGCGGCAGTGCATTTCGAGAAAAGCTGCACGCCCTACCTCTCCGCACAAGCTGGCCGGCTGGCCAAAGCATGAGACCCGTTTTTTCCGAGTGAGTGGCTAGCAGGCAGATGAACAGCGCCCCCTGTCAGGCGAGGTCAATGACCCCATAAGGCACAGGGGGGTGTCACACACCGTGACCCATGTCGGGCGCTTGGCCACTACGCCTGTCCCTGGGAGTCTTTACGTCGGAGTTGGACACGCTCTACAAACCGACCCGTTAGCTGTTATAGAGGCTGAACCGAGGAAAACGCGTCAGAAAGCTGCGGGTTCGAGTCTCCAACAGACGTGGTGACACAGCGGGTCGGAGTCACCAAAGCCAGCAGGGACAGGAGCAGCTTCTTGTCCCTCACCAACAGTAACTGGCCTGCTAACAACAGACACTCTGCCCTTTAGTCAGCTGTGACTCTGTAATCCTTCCTAGCATCACCCGTTTACTTAAAATTTGTTTACCCACTCATTTCACCCTTTATTCCACCCCATGCTGCTTCTGACGGTAGGCATACAGTCTAGTTTTAAAAGTATGTATAAAATGTCAAGTTCACAAACTTGGAAATTATCTTCCATGTTCCACTGGGGTCTACGCACCAAAACGCATTCCTGGCATGTTTAACATACTTGGCCAGAAAAGACCTTTACGATTCTGATAAGCAAACATCCTCTAAACAGTCCTACACACACAGATCCCCTTGAACCATGGAGGCCCCAGGGGATTGATCTCAGCGTAAACTGTCCCGGCAGCAGGGTGGGGGTCCAGGGTGGGTCACTACAGACGTCAAACCACACAGCCAAATCCCCGCTCCCTAATTACACGGATCCTGAAAGCGGGAAATGATTTGTTTGACAAACATGAAGGGATAACCATTAGTCCCCAGGAGGAGAGAAGAGGGAGCTGGTGGTTTGTGTGCAGGGTGGGGTGGGGTGGGGGGAGCTGTAATCCTACAAGCACAGTAATAAAACAGGGGATGTGTGAAGCTGGGGGACTGGGTGGCTCCTGATATAGAAACTCCAGAAAAAGCCTGTGGAAAAACTACACCCCTGGGCGCTCGGTGCGCCCCTCCCTGGTGTGATTGCCGTGCGCGAGACGTCCCGCCACTGTGCAAACAACCAGCGCGTCATCAAGTGCCCCGTGACCGTGACCCCCACCCTGGCTCCCCCGAGCGGGGCACATGGCACACAGTTAAAAATAACACCCCACCCCCCCACATTGAAATTCAAGTGTACTCATCAAAATTTCATACCGTCAGCAGAAAGAAGCAAGGAAGAACATCCTTATACGGCTCCCAGCACTAACCTGACAAATTCAGGAGCTAAGCAATGCGCCCCCTGGAGGCCAGGAGGCTCAATACTCCCTTTAGAAGCAGGGATGCCTAACAGCCCGTACGGCGAGATGAGAGCTGCACACACCTTGCACGTAGAGCTCGGCCTCCGCCTCCATGGTCTCATTCCCACTCTCTGCCAGACAGCTGTAGGTTCCTGCGTCATCCTCAGCCAGGTCGATGATCCAGAGGCTTCCGCCACCCAGAATCTCGAAGCGTCCATCTCTGTTTGAGAAAGAGAATGGAGATAGGCCCTCAGAGCAGCCAGGAGGGGTCACCCATCCGCAGAGAGAGGGGAAAGTGTCCAAGGAGAGAAACCTATAGCTTGCACCTGTAGCCTACAGCCTGGGGCCCGTTGCCTATAGTTTGCACCTGTAGCCTATAGCCTGGGGCCCATTGCCTACAGCTTGCACCTGTAGCCTATAGCCTGCGGTCCGTTGCCTATAGCCTGGGGCCCGCTGCCTATAGCCTGGGGCCCGTTGCCTACAGCCTGGGGCCCGCTGCCTATAGCCTGGGGCCCGTTGCCTACAGCCTGGGGCCCGCTGCCTATAGCATGGGGCCCGCTGCCTATAGCTTGCACCTGTAGCCTATAGCCGGCGGTCCATTGCCTATAGTCCGGGGCCTGTTGCTTATTGCACGCACCTGTAGCCTACAACCTGGGGCCCGCTGCCTATAGCCTGGGGCCTGTTGCCTACAGCCTGGGGCCAGCTGCCTACAGCTTGCACCTGTAGCCTATAGCCTGCGGCCCGTTGCCTATAGCCTGCACCTGTAGCCTGTAACCTTTAGCCTGCAGCCCAACGCCTATAGCCAGTAGCCTGTGGCCAGTATCAGACTCTCAAAATATATATATATACGCATACGCAGAAACTGTCATTCTACTGTTACTGCAATCATAAATGCTGCATAAAGTTAACTTTCTGTTTGTATTCTGTGCCATGACAAATCTGAGTGTTTATCTAATCTAACAAAACCAGTGAGGAACTAGTGAGTTGCAAGAAAGATTCAGCAGGGTTCTGTCACAGTGGCAAAGATCCAGGCGGGACCGTCCAGCAAAGACCCACGACGTGATCAGCCGCTTCCGGCAGGAAATGTCACATTCTAACAGAGCGTGAGGCTCTTCAGCCGAATGTGGCGCGAGCGGTCAGTCGTGAGCTGGGAATCAGCGGCGGCCGGTTTAATTAAACCACACCATGCCCACGAACGGGGGGGACTATCTACCTCCCCATGAGAGGGTAATTGGACAGGATCCTCCTCACCCACAGCAAGCTGGGCATGAAGCTAATTAAACACCACAAGGCCGATTTAATTAGCCTGGGGTTCCCTCTGCCCGGTCACACGGAAGTTGTCATGTGGCGTCTCAGGTGGGGGCCACACCCCACCCTCGCTGCGAGCCACACCTGCCCACACGAGACTCCAGGGCTCCCCGCTGTCATATGAGCCTGGAACCTTCCAGCTCCTTAAGCGTGACGCAGCGTTTGGTGTGGGCGGGGTCTCCCAACTGCTTGGTGTCTTTAAATAACCAAGACAGTGGAAAACAGCCCAGAAGCATGAGTTCATCTAGGCCCCCGGCAGCAATCAATGGACTGGTTCCGGATTGTTCTCCTGGACCTCACGCCCAGCACGGCTCGCTGCCAGCTACACCGCACCAGGCCGCAATCTGGACTCGGAAGCCTCCGGTGTCATCAGCGGGCATAGAGGGCAGCCGGGGGTCACAGGGATGACCGGACCGGTCGTGGTGGGGGTGGATATTTACGGGAGGGGAACACCTTGGAATTACCTTCAGTAGCATCACGTCAGTGCTGAATCAGCCCCCCCCCCCAATCAGTGTCATTTATAGCCAGTTTAGCTATTTATGCCTTGCTTATGAAAAGGTACTATATTGCATAAAATCCGAGTCAGTACGTGCTATAGTCTGCCTATATACTGTCTATAGCCTGCCTATACCCCCCACCCCCCGATGCACGCCCACTCACCCTGAAAGCACAGAAGAGTGAGAGAGCCAGCCTCAGGAAGGGCACGATGGCCTGTCTGCCTTCTCAAAGGGCCCCTTTCAGAACCGGGCCTGAAAGGCACCTAAGGGGGTTACTGTGAGCGTGACAGCTTAATGCCAGATCAGCCAGACAGGTGAGGTGTGGGCCCCCAATTCAGGCCTCGGAGGCCCTCAGTCGCTCCACGTTCTTGCTCCTTCCGAGCTCCTCCGCATTTTTTGCTCCCTCCCATGAGGACCAGATTGGGATACACTGGAGTGGCGGGTTACTTTGTAAAGCGGTTACCGCGGGTTACCGCGGGAACGGCGGGAGCCTGCAGAGCCCCCCGCCGTCGATCTCCTGAGAGAAGAAAAGCCATTTTCACACGACATTCTGTGTTTGGCAGCTCCGAGATCGGGGGAAACGTGCAAAGTCACACGTGCAGGGAGCCTGTGAGCCTCAGCGGAGCCCCGTAGGAGGCAGAAGCCCAGCCCCCGAAGGCGCGCTGACCTATGTTCACTCACTCTGCAAACATGTCTGTCCATCCCACACGCCATTTTCATACGTAAGTAAATATCAATGCAGACAGATGAAATTTGGGGGGGTGGGATTGGAGGCACCGTGTGTCAGTCCCGCAGTCCATACATTATTCATGTCGCCTGGAAGTGCTGAGGAATTCTATTACAGCCCCAGCTGCTTCATTTTCACCCCTACAGCCCCCCCCCCCCCGGCCTTCTGCCTCTGTTGGGTTTGTTCACATCCTTATTACATTCACGCCACGTGACCCTTAACGCCACAGTAAGGTGAGGTGTTCTTAATGAGACCTCCACACCCCCTGGAAGGCATTCCAGAAGGCGGCCTAACCCTAACCCCTTAGCTACCAGCAGATGGCGCAGCGACTACTGAAGTGGATTTTTGGTTGGATGCTTGAATTCCAGAGGCGGCCTGCTGTTCAACCTCTGAGAAAGATAAACAGATTCCTCCTGTAAGTATCCACCTGTGGTGACTGAGGGCGCACTCGCACTTGGCCAGCGCCCCTCACCACCCCTCCGCTGGTCAGCACTCACATAGCGTTTAACGTTCTGGGACCGAGACGGATCTCGTCATCACTGTGAAACTCTGTGTTGAAAAAAAGAGCTATCCTACAGCACAGTCGACTTCATGATTAATACTCCATATTTTGTGGCTTATTTGGAGTCGTTTTGGGTACATTGACACACGGCCCTCTTATGGATTTTTTGAGTATGCAATGCAGCGATTTTCATTTAATCGTGTTGCACATATAAGATGGTCCCATATCTGGGAGTTTTTTTTATGTAGCATCTAGTTCTTCCTCGATTCTCAGCCCAAATTTCCTCTGCTGTAGACCAAAGTGATCCCTTTGCCACCATGTTTGTTAAATGTTTGACACAGGCTACCTGATCTGTTATTTCCGGGTTCGGTTAATGTACAGTGTACATGAGCGCATGCGTGTGCTAGTCGCATCATTGACATCATTTCTGTTATCCGAGCTTAAGCACAGTTAGCGATCATACTGGATGTGTACCGGCTTTAACTCTTTAAGCAGATAAGCTTACCGTGCCCAGGCATGAGATGGAGAGATCACACTAGTCTAACAAACTAAACTTTGGGGGCCAAACTTAGTTGGACACAGTACAGATCGCCTGGTATGAGTAAAGCCTAAACTAAATCTGACCATTGAGCCACTTTGTTTAAAGGGACAGCTGGGCATTAACAGGGACAGTGAGGCATTAAATAGTCGGCTGGGCGTTTAAGGGCCAGCCGGGTTTTAAAAGGGACAGACAGGTGTTTAAGCGTGACATGGGCGTTAAAAGGGACAGATGGGGGCTAAAGGACCAGCCGGGCGTCAAATGGGACAGACGGGTGTTTAAGCGCCTCATGGGTGTTAAAAGCCATTCAGGCGTTAAAAGGGTCAGTTAGGCTCTCTACCCCCTCCACGTTCACTTGTAGAGCAGTTTATTATTGTCAGCAGGGGAAGAACTAGTAAAGTTCCTCAGATCTGTATTTCCCCCTCATACCCCTGTGACAGGTAGAAATATCTCCAAGACAAAATCACTACATCGAAGTGAGCGTTCTAATTCAGAACAGGTCTGCACAGAGGGAGTGAGATTGGCTGCCGTCTGCCACTAGTGGGCACC
Organism: Petrocephalus schoutedeni; assembly: GCA_026780765.1. NCBI lineage: Eukaryota > Metazoa > Chordata > Actinopteri > Osteoglossiformes > Mormyridae > Petrocephalus > Petrocephalus schoutedeni. Next base: position 20,377,062 of record JAODKL010000021.1, on the reverse strand, counting down.
ACTTCAAACCCCCAAAGGGACCCTTAAAGACAGACAGAAAGGCACTTTTGCTTCAGTAACTGTTCACAGACAGACATGCAGCCACCCACGTCCTTTTCTCCCTCTGTTCCACAACCCCCAGGCAAGGCATCAACTTAGACCACTGCATTCCAGGTAAAATGCAGACTGATAGACTTAGTAACTGATCTCACAGCAATACAGGCGGAATCTCATCCCAGTCAGCCAATCAGACTCCAGCAACCCCTCCCACACACCCCACCCCACCGGATAAACACAGCTGAATGAGCAGTGTGTGTCTGTAGGAGTTTGTGGAGGTATTTCAGCAGAATGCTGGAAGACCTCCCATTAGGGTTTAACAAAGTGAGTTTATGAAGACCGTTACTGCCCCACTGGGGCATTTAGCCTGCAGGAGACAAATAGAGGGTATTTAATAAAGCTCCAGTATCAGCTGCCCACCAACTGTCCACGCTGAAAGTGGTGCAATGCAAGATTCTTCCAGGATCTTTTATGGGGGTCAGTCAAAGGTCACTCAGTGAATCCAGGCTCAGAGATGGAAAGCGCTGCCTTCGCTTACCTGTCACTGAGGGGCACCCCTCTCCGCTGCCAATGCACGGTCGGCCTGGGGTAACCCACCACCACACAGGGCAGCAACGCGCTCTCCCCAGCAAGCACCGACATGGACTCCGGTTGTCGCAGGAACTGCAGCGATCTCTCCACCCCATCCTCTGTGAACAGAGCAGGACATTGGCCACATAAGATACAGCCAAATCAGCCACAGAAACACGAGGGACTCGCCCCTACGTGGGATGAGGAGCTAAGGTCACGTGACATCCTCAGGCAGGGGGAGAAGCTGTAGTCATGTGACTTCCTCAGACAGGGCTAAGAGCTATGGTCATGTGACACCCTCAGACAGGGGGAGGAGCCATAGTCATGTGACATCCTCAGGCAGGGGGAGGAGCTATGGTCATGTGACACCCTCAGGCAGGGGGAGGAGCCATAGTCAAGTGACATCCTCAGGCAGGGGGAGGAGCTATGGTCATGTGATACCCTCAGGCAGGGGGAGGAGCTATAGTCAAGTGACATCCTCAGGCAGGGGGAGGGGCTGCAGTCATGGGTCCCCCGAGCTCTGGAGGTAACCCTCACCCTGAATCATACTCTGAGATTTCAGAGCAAAAGACAGTTGTTTACTTCAGGCCAGATCAGCCTCCAAACCCCACCCCCTCCTGCAACCTGGACCAGGCCACGATATTGTCCCAGTGTGGAGACGGGCCGGCCATTCTCACCTGGGACGACCTGCAGCTCAATCTCCTCACTGGCTTTGGGAGGCCCCAAGGTCTCCAGCAAGCAGCGGTAGCGGCCCGCATCAGTCTCCGTTGCGGCGCTGACCACCAGGGCGGCATCTGGCAAGTGCAGCACCCTGGAGCTGAGCTCCAGGGGCTGCCGATCGTGCTCCCAGCGGATGAAGCGCGCCAGGTCCTGGTGGACATCGCAGGTCAGCACCTGGCTGTCGTCATGATACACGGAGGCCACCTCCGGCTGACTGGGGAATCGGGGAGCACCTGCAGGGCGGGCGTGGTGACAGACATTATATCACTTCCAGCCCACACTTCCAGCCCAGAACTTGCAGGCTACTGGTACTATTCTTGCCGTCTCATCTCAAAAAGTTAATTGCTTTGCATGTTTTAAACACCGGGAGTGAGGGTGTCAGTTACATTCCTGACTTCCTCTTCTCTCATAGAACAGACCAGCAGAGCTAAGAGGGTACCACGTGGTTGGGGGGGGGGGGGGGGGGGGGGGTTCG
>JAODKL010000021.1:20316301-20332890 GCA_026780765.1 Petrocephalus schoutedeni | reverse complement strand
GCACACACACGCACGCACACACACGCACGCACACACAAACACACACACACACACACACACACACGCACACACAGTCCATGTATTCCTATCACTATTGGGACACTCCATTCCTAACCCTGATCCAAACTATGGCACCCTTAACATCTACCCAGCCCTATCCTTAACCATAAGTAACCAAACAAAATACGAGACTTGTAACATTTTTAGTTTTTTGATCGCCGACACATATTTTTATAGGATTGAAGTTATCCTTGTGAGGACTGAAAAAATGTCCCCACAAGGTAAAAATCAGCAGATTTTTATCACATTGTGGGGACATTGGTTCCCCACACTGTAAAAATTACAAAGCCACACACAAGCAAACACACACCACATTAACATGCCGCTGCAATTTTAATGTAGTGAGTCTCAGGCGTCGACACGCAGTCGTGTTGATCTCCCAAAAGGTTTAGTGCTTTATGCAAAACAGATGCTGCAGGACACCGTCATGTTTTAATAACGTAAATGAAGCTAAATTAATATTCATTTACAAATAAGTACAATGGTAAGTTTAAGATAACAGATGAAAATGGGGAAGAGTGTCACCTGCTGGTTATTCTTTGTAATCGCACAAGACTGCGTTGTCATAATCATATAAGGCACTTTCTACAGAAAACTCGTTTTTACTATCCATCTCGTGCTCTTTCTTAGGTACTTCGGAAAACGTTTCAAGTGAGGGACACTTACAGAAAATATTAAATATGTATAATTTATTCCGTAGTGAGGAATAATCGCGAATTACATGCATTGTAATTATTTTATGTTATAAATGCACTGAACGCTCAGATGTGACATTGCAGTGCATTGCAGGGTTGAGCCGAGTAGTCAGGTCCATCCAGGGTCAGTGATGAGGAACAAGACCACTCAGAGGTACAGCGGGAGAATTTCACCATGGCAACAGGTAAAGCCGTCAATTGAAGGAGCTGGTCAATTAGACACGAAAGGCACTTCCTGTTTGTGTAGCAGCTTGGTATGTTTACCAAGAGTGGTCAATTTTACTTCCCTTCACTGAAGAAACTCAAAGACATAACAGCCATTTCTTAGTCTTTCAGATCTGACTGGGGATCCTTAATCACTAAGGTACCTGCTGCCTGTATTAAACAAACAGCAAAGCCGGTTCTTCATTACATACATATCCTAGGGGAGGACAGCCCTGATTCTGAGAAATGGTGGGGAGGGGGGCTATGCATTAATTTCATTACCAGACTTCATTAATTCACTTGTTTGAAAACACATTGTAGGATTTTTACAGAACCGTGCCTCCCAAGGAGTACAGCTGCCTTCGCAGTGCTGGGCGCATTCAGACAGCGTTCGGTCTTTTGTTTCAAACGGAAACTCACATCTGTTTTTAGAAGCTGACAGGCCAGGAGGAGGAGTTCAAACCAAGACAGAGTCATCGCCTCTGCATTGCCGCTGCTGCTCGCCAAACTTTTCTGGAATTTCCTCTTGTGAAATAGAGGCTAGAATGAGGGCAAGTCAGAAAGTGAAATTAGTTTACGTTGCCTGGGAAAACCGTAAAAAAACACCCTTTACGGAGCGGCGGAGGAGCCCGCCGCAGGTCCCCACGCGGCGCCGATGAGCATGAGGCGGTCTCCGGGGGGCCCCCATGCTACCACGTGTCACCAGAGCCGCTTTTTAACGGACATGCATAATGCATGCAGGTGGGCCGCAGCCTGTCGTGCCGGTGGCTGTGAGCTCACGGTCACTGAGCAAATCCACTCCTCTCACTCCCATCTCCAGTTTGTACTGCGGGGGTTCACCGCGGGGTCGCCTCCTCGGGATGCAGCCGCCTGGAGCGCAGCACTGGAACAGCACTGCGGAGCACTTGGCACACTTGCAGGACTGTACGCGGGGGTCAGCAGCGTTGGGATCCCGTCCCCAGGCACTTACAGAGGGCTAGCTGGTGAGGCGGGTCCATCGCGCAGGGAAGGTGAGTTCCGTAATAGAAGGGAGACGCCTCTAACCCTGTTCTGCCAAATGTTAGCCTCTGTTAGCCACTGCCCGGAATAGCTTTTTAAAATGGTTTAACAGGAGTTGCAGACATCTTAGCCAGCAGAAGCAGTCCATTCTTAACAAAGGCGTGAAGATAAAAGCGCTTTGATGGAAATAACTAAGGGCGGTGAGAAAGGAGGCTTGGGCAGGGGACAGTGGGACAGCATCTAGACACATAAACGCACTCTCAGCAGAGGGGCACATGGATCCCGCTGCACAGACTCTATCTACCCCCCACAAAAACTCTCTCACACGCTTAAAAACTTAACATCACACATGCGTGCACATAGCCACTAGCTCAAAGAGACCCCTGTGCATCTCACAGAAAGCTGGAGCAGGATGAGACAAACGTGAGGAGATGCCTGCTTTAGGCTGAGCATCAGTGTCACTATCTCTGCTGAAGTCCCTCTCTGCCACTCCAGCTTCAGTGTCCCTGCTGAAGTCCCTCTCTGCCACTCCAGCTTCAGTATCCCTGCTGAAGCCCCTCTCTGCCACTCCAGCTTCAGTATCCCTGCTGAAGTCCCTCTCTGCCACTCCAGCTTCAGTATCCCTGCTGAAGTCCCTCTCTGCCGTGCCAGCTTCAGTATCCCTGTTGAAGTCCCTCTCTGCCATGCCAGCTTCAGTATCCCTGTTGAAGTCCCTCTCTGCCATGCCAGCTTCAGCATCCCTCCTGAAATCCCACTTAGCCACGCCAGCTTCAGCATCCCTACTGAAGTCCTGTACTGCCACGCCAGATTACTTTTTGCTGCCCTATTCCAGGAGGACTGGTGACAAGCCCAAATGAAACTTGGAGAGAAACAATAATCCCAGGATTATCACTACCAGTCTGGGTTACATTGTTCACAGGCTGCTTGTGACATTTTAATGAAACCCAAATCCCTAAATGGACTGTTTCATGTGCAAGTATGTTTGAGCATGTGCATATTCGTCTGTGTGTTCGTTTGAATCTGACATTTCCTAATTAAATCTCATTGGTGCTGACCATCTCAGTGGTTCCTGCATGCCATTTTGGTGGGAATCTGAAATTTAATTAGCTGGGCGGGGGGGGGGAACAACTTTCACAAGAAAAATGAGGGTTATGCGATGCGTCATTTGTCAGGCACAGTTTTCAAAGTGTTTGGAGGAAGAGGATAATGGAGTGTAGAACAAGAACCACCCCACGCCCACGTCCCACCCCCACTCCCAACTCCCCAAACCCCACCCTCATCCTTCTGCCGGCACAGGAAAGGCTTAGCTCCCATCTCAGCGGGGGGCTGGTGGGCCGGGGTAAACACAGCCTTCAGAACTGGCTCCATCATAGGCCCGTGGGTCTTTCAGCCGGCTGACAGGAGGTCTCCATGCGCCCTGCTTAGTCCTCAGCCACATCGGCGTTTGGACCCGTTCTGATGGGAGACGAGCTGTGAGCACTGTGCGCATTTCCCAGGTTTGTCCAGAACCGCGTGAACAGCCAGGCATGTTCTGCAAAGATCTGGACTGTGCCGTTTACACCAGGAGCCTGGAAGCTCGCCAAACGGGCTCACCGTGATGCCAAGAGCCGCGCCGTGTGCTCTGGACTTGGCCCAAATTAACTAATCTGAAAAATGACCAAAAAGTGTCTTTTGACGCAGACTTGTTCTCTGCCGGGTTTCTACCCTGAAACGACGCTGAAATGCTCCAGCAGAGGGTCTCCTCCACAGCCTTGTTCAGAAGGACCTTCTAGATTATGGACCCCGGTCGTTTCTACAGCTCTGCAGTCAGTCCAGCGCTGGGGTGGGGCAAACGCTTGTTATCACTGTAATTCTCTTTATTTCACTGTTTGCTGTGCATCGCTCTCCCCGCCACGACGGCCCCCGATGAGCGGGAGAGTGGTGTGGCTCACTCCACCGGCGATTTCAGCGACGTGGCCCGGTGGCCGCTAGCCGAGTCCCCGCCTGTCGGGCCCGCTCCAGCTCATTTCCGCCCCTGAAAGACAGGGGGAGGGGGTTGCGGCCCACAAAAAGCTGCCCTGGCCACACCATTTTAGGCTGTGATGATGGCCTTGTGAAACCTCCCCCACACCAGTGACGTTGGTGTGAGGAATCAGTCGTCTGTGGCTGAGAGGCCATCTTTGCGACACAGGTGACAGAAGGGTTTGTCGTTTCCAAGGTGATCCATCCATCCATTTTCTGTAACCATTTAGTCCTATTCAGAGTCCCCCATCCCAGGTGATTCAAAAATGAAATAAATAGCCAGCAAGCAGAGTCAGAAGATCTAGCTAGCTGGATGCTTAGCAGAGCATGCATAGAGCATCTCCTAAATAAGCAACAAATTTAGTAATCCAGATCCAGAGAGTAAAAATCCAGACCAAGATTTTCATTCAACCAGCCCCTTGAGCATAAAGAGCCACAGTCACAGAGTACTCAGCTGGTTGGTTAAAACAAAATCTTGGTCTGGACTTTTACTCGCTGGACCCGGAGTACCCACCTCTGTGACTGTTTGTGACCAATAGGGGACCCCCAAACCCCACACAAATGCATGGTTTGGGTAGCGGTAAACTCCACCGCTGTTGTCACTATCTGTCATAGGTTTATAATAACTGTAACTACCATGTCCACAGGTAAACACAGGGCACCGTCATCCTGCATGAACCTTTATTCTTCCCTCTCCTGCTGTTATTCAGAGAATCTCAGCCGCCATTCTGGGTTAAAAAGGCCTTCCTGATACCAGGTAGGTAAAACAGCTGCTTCCCCACAGCAGTGGCTAGAGCCAACGGTCTACTACCGAGAGAAGAAGCAGCACTGTGGATGGATGGATTTGGGTCGACCCCATCAGTGAGGATTGAGTAGCTGGCTAAGGGCTGTACGTTTGCTGCCACCTCTGGGGGGTGAGGGGGGTGTGGTGAGTAGTGGCAGAGCCCATGCCAAAGGACCAGAAGAGGGTCAGTCGTGTCAGAAATGGTGATCCTGAACACAGGTAGGCATCTGGCCACGATCCAGGGTTAACGCGGGAAATTGGAGGACATGGAAGAGGACGTCATTAAAGAGGGGAACTGCTTACAGAAAAGGGTCCATCTCCAGTGGCCTGATCTCATATCCCTCATCCCTACCATCAGCGTATGATCAAGTACGATATCTCTCTGAACAATGCATTGTGGGAGGTCCAGCCTCACTTCCACCGGTGACCAGGGAATGCAGATGAGATGTGAGCTCATGAGCAGCTGCTTTGCCTGTTCCTCCGCTGCATGATGATGCAACTCTTGCGTGCTTGTGTGCATGCTCACTGGGACGACGCTGTGACCCCCCCACTCCGAGCCAGATGCCGAGACCCCTCCTTCCATAACTCTCTCAGACAAGCACCCGTCAGCTCTCAGTGTGATGCAACCCAGCTACGGCAATGTGCTTCCAAAACCCTTCCTCTGAATGTGTAAACATGGCCATTTTTTTCCTTTGGCCGATTTCCAGCCCTCCCCTATTCCCAGGGGTCCTGCATCTCCCCCGTAACCTTCATTCGGTGCTGGTGATGGATCACTGCAAGGTACACAGGCATGGGAAACACCCACGGCTCTGTAGGACCGAAGAGCAGCATCAGAGAAAAAGAGGGGCACCTTATATCTGCTTAGCCGCAAACATAATATCCATCCAGTGCATTTAAAGTTATTTCATAGCTCTGCCTTCAGAAATGATGCTTGATTTTAATGTAACACTTTACATAAGGTCATGTTTTTAGTCATTTATATACACATTCATAAATAATAATGCATTCACTAAGCATTATAACATGGCTATAAATACTTAATGTCAAAAGGCATGACACAGCCATCAGTATTACACATTATGAATGCTTCATGAGGCTCTCATGTATAATCGACTGTAGATACCTTCATAATGCACTTTACTGGCTGGTATAAGCATTAAAGATGCTTTGTGCTGCATTATGAATGCATTATAGATTAGACCTTCATAGAGCATTCATAATGCATAATACACATGGCTATACTGTGTTATGCCTTTTTATGAATAGTATTAGCCATGTTTATAATACTTTATGAATATGTTACAATGAATGACAGTTATTAGGCTGTATGGATATGGGCTTCATAGAGTGTTACCAAACATTACCAAAGCAGCTCTCTTTTGCCCTCAGTCTTTGAAGCCTCTAGATCACCTATATCAGATTCTGCATTTTCTGGTGGATTTGCAGCTTCCAGAATGCCAGTCCTTCTTCTTCCACACGTCATCATGGCTTTGAAATATAGCTCTGAATATGGATTGCCCCAAATAATCCCCCTGCTGGCATCTAACAAATGAAAACAGTATCAATGTTTCACGGCCCTTATTGTTAATTCATACACTGTATATCTTCAATTATTAAATTGAAAATGGATAATAAATTCATGAAAACTCCAGGGGCAGTATTATAAATATGCATTTTGTACTTTAATTGGGTAGTAAAGACATTATTTAAATAGTGCCAAAGAGTCTGGAAAGGACGTTTAGCTGTTCTGGGAAACAGGTGGTGTTGAGAGGCGCTGAAATTGGACCTTATCTTGCACTAAAAGGTTGTTGATATGAACCCTAATAAAGCCATAATATTTTCCATACTTGCTCGCAGTGCATCGGCCAAATTGCTAAAGATTTAGTTGCATGACGGGTAACATTGTAAGCTGTAAGCTGTAAGCCGATGAACAGCTAGAAAATGGCAGATTGCTGCACCACGTCAGAGGGCCATTGAACCTTAGAATCTACCAAGACAATGTTTATTTACAGTTTATTTCACAGACACTTTTATCCATTTTCGTATAAGAAGGGTCAGATGGTCTCTATAGCGACTGGGGGTTAAAGGCCTTTCTCAGAGACCCAATTGTGACATCACTCTATTACTTCAGTGATTTGAACCGGTGACTTCCCATTCACACACACAGCAGCCTAACCCACTAAGCCACACACCAGCCCTAGATAAAGGCATTGTTTAAAGACTGACATTTTTCTTTAATATCTGTCGGCTTTCCCTTAAAACACCCGGCATTCCTGTCCTTTTCCACTGCCGAAGAGAATGGGGCCTGTTTTTCCATAATCAAGAACCGGTTCGCCATCCAACTGTCACCACCCTCCTGTTCCTCTGCGCCGGAGTGGTGATGTGTCACGCCTCGCCCTGTACAGCCGATAAGGGCCCAGCTCCGCGAGGATGCAGCGGACCCTCAAACAGGTGTGACGGTAAGTGGCCTGGGGCTCCCTGCTGCTGTGAGGTGGCCACCAAACTGCCAACCAATCAGAGAGGCTATCTGAGATGACATTAAGGAGGCCTTCTGGAGGTATTTACGGGGAACACACCATTATGAAGACGCCCCCGTTTCCATCTGAGAGGGAACTTTCACGTCGACCTGCTTCGTATTATGCATTAATGTTTCCACACACAAAATATTTAACACACAAAACAGACACCAATGTTGGTGTTTGTTCTGTAGAAAATGCCCCACAAAGTCAGGTTTTCTCAAGTTACTGTCTTTATAAAGGCAGCTTGCTATAAAAATACAAATTGCTGCTGTTTAACAGGTACCCATCACATCTGAAAGTGGGGCAACACAGCTGAGCTTGGGTCCTCCATCTAGTGTTTTAATGCACTCAGAAATTCGCTGTAAAGAGTTTCATTTTTGTCAGAAACGAGAGATGTGCCTCCTTGTCCATTTACTGTCACTGGATTCTTTGAGTCATTACTTCAGTACAACAAGATACTCTGAGTGCCTTTAAAATGAAGCCAGCATAACACCGACTCGGCTAATTGCAGTGTCTGTGGCCCCCCCCACCCCCCCCCCCCACTCGTATCAGAGCCCCTGCACCCCGTCATATCGCACAGAGTAGTGAGGCCTTAGCATCAGCCTTCCTAAGCAGGCAGGAGTTCACGCCTCACTACGCCGGAGCTTATAATGGTTGTGAATTTAAAATGCCAGCAGACCGCTGTTGCCTATGACAGGGACAAAGCCTCACCCCCGCCCCCCCCGGCACTGAGGCCTCCAGCTCTTCCTTTGAGAGCCGCACACCCAGGCAGAGGAGTGAAGTGCTCCAGACAGTAACGGCTGAGACGATAATGAAAAAAATGGGCACTCCCCTCCTTTATCTTGGCTAATTACTGTCTTCCGTTTCCCTCCCCCCACAGTCACCTGCCCTGCCCCCCCTGCATTCGGACCTTTACTCCCCTAATCTCCCCGGCATTCTCCTGTCTGGCGCCTGGAGCTGCGGCAGTAATTGCATCCTCTTTGACGCTTCGGTGAGGACTCTTGCTAATTCGCTGCCTCTTTGCGGTCGTGGTGATGGGGACCGCTGTGTCTTACTGAACAAAAACAGAGAATGTTCCAGAAGAACTGTACCAGAAATGGCTTCAGTGGATGACAATGCAAACAGTATAACAGTATGAACAGTATAATTTGCAGCTGCAATTTCCGCAAGCTGATTGAAGGAATTTATAAACGGCAACAATTAATTCTGTCAAAATAGTTATGTTCTCCCAATGTTCACCCTAATTTAAGTTCACAGCTTTGTTCTTCAATGTCTAGTGTCTCCAGCATACTTGGAAGCCTCCAAACAGGCCATCTGTTTACCAGTGCACTTCTTGCCAAGGTGATTACTTTCTTTACACACCGTGGTTCACCCTGATTGGAGGAGGAGTACATGATCCTTGAGCCAATGAGAAGACGTTAGACATCTTCCCCTTTTTAGGCAATATGAATTGAGAGGCTCATAACCCTTGGCTCCCAGCTGTAGTCCAGTCCATCTGTGTGACACCAAGGAGGCCAGTCCATAATGGAGAAGAGGAGCACAGAATCTCAAAGGAAACATCACGGCAGCCAGGTTGCCGCTCAAATATCAACCTCAGAAGTGGATCCATTCTGTTCTCACCTCGAATTCAGGGAATGGATTCAATTGCACTTGAGGAAGGCTAATTTAGTAATTTGATCTTGTGATCAGTTGATAATATGCCTGACATTCATCAAGGACAATAAATCATTCATGCTGAGTTTATTCAATGAAACAAGGGACCCGTGAGCCACACAGTGGTCTCTTTCTGTTATGATGTCTATAAACAGGTGCAGTGAATTTTAATAGTGTTTAAAGGAGGAAAGCGCATTTACTCATGTCTGTCTTGCTGTATTCAGAAACACAGCTGAGCTGAACTCTGACAATGATGCTTACCTGCCACAGGTCCATAAGTATGCAGGCATTAGTCACCCAGGCAGAGCTGTGTTCACACAGTACTACCCCTCATTAAGCTCATCATCTGCACATTTTTAGACTCCCACCCGGGATGTACCACTGCCTCGCTCCCAGCACTTCCTGGGATAGGCTCCAGGCAACCCTCTGCTGGATAAGTGGAAGGAAGATGGATGGATGGAACTATATTAAAGACTGCCTGACTGATTGAAGGTAGCTGGAGATCAATTTAGTGTTGCTAAATGGATTGTAAATCAGCAAGACATAAATCCAGGGCACCTGTACTGTATGGGATGTAGATTCGGAGATGCTGCAACACCATAAACCAACTGGCAGATAGTTACAAGGTGCTGAATCAGATCTGCACACCTAAGCATGTGCAAAGTATGTGCAGTATGATTATTCTCTCCTAACTGGACAAATTAACTTCTTCTCACACTATAATCCCTGTTCGCTGATTAATGGGAAATGGGAACTGTGAACATCCCAACCCTCTGGGACCAGGGTGGTGGGTCTCCTCTAAATAAAGAAATAACCCCTAACCTCCTCATTTTGTTCATTTTTCATGTAGGGAATTTTAAAGAGCCATTACTGCCAGCTCTTTGCTGATTCGCAAGTCTCAGCCATTCAGAAAGTATCATTTCTCACTTGTAAGCTCCTGGGCACAGAAACAGCATCTTCTTGCCTCCGGGTGCAGGGCAGGTGAGGCACACCGGTCCACAGACGAGGTCTTATAGAACACAAAGGCTCTGCTTGCTGCCATGGGCAGGCTTGAGTACAAAGTACAGAGTGCAGCAACAGGAATACAGTGGATACAATTTAGGACAAAAAATAAAAACCAGAGCAAAAGTAGAATACAAAATCAGACAGAGGGAGAATCCAAATCAGAGAGAAATGATATACAAAATCAGGCAGAGAAGGGAATCCAAATCAGAGAGGAATGATATACATAATAAGACAGAGAGGGGAATCCAAGTCAGAGATAAATGATATACATAATAAGACAGAGAAGGGAATCCAAATCAGAGATGAATCATAAACATAATAAGGCAGAGAGGGGAACCCAAATCAGAGAAAGGAGGATATAATCCTGAGTACATGTTTATTATGTTGCAGAGTAGCCTAATTTTTAGTAGTCAGTCTCTGGGACCAGAAAAAAGCCGACCTCAAATGAAACCTTAATGTCACTGACTCCTAAATCCTGTCCAAGTCGAGATCTGAGTGTGTGGCACGCAGATGGTTCTCCACCACTTCATAAGGGCAACCTTAATCTCTCAGGCTGCAGTCAGTGACGACAGGTGCTTGCAATGCATCACTTCAGAACAAGAAACGTGGAGTCTCTTAAGGCCAAGCAGGCGGCCCGACTTCAATCCACCATTACAGGAAGCTCCACCTTTACCACATAGCTACGAGGAAATCAAAGAGCTGTAAGGAAGCCCAAACTCCTATCTCCTATGCTCTTTGTACTGTAAAGCGAGACCTGACAGTCATATGGTCCAGATAAGGCTTTACACGACTATCCTCTCTGGATCTGATCAAAGCATCAAAGACAAGGTGGGTTTAGGGATGAATAAAAATCTAAAGGTGTTTTTACACCAACCCCTTTTTAGTCCGGTTGAAACGGACTCTGGTTCATTTTCCCCCTTGGTGTGATTTGCTTGGTCAGATGTGAGCTGAGAAATCACGCTCTTGTGCAGACCAAAACAAACATACCAAGTCCCTTGAGAGGATGTGGTCTCAGTCCACTCCCAAAAGAACTCTGGAGAGGTTCGTTTGTGGTACAAACCTGATCTGACCTCAATCCTACCTACCTTCCAGCTGTACTCCGCGAGTTTGACCTAAACGGCTCCTGTAGGCAGGTGTGCTTTGCATTCTGGAACGTGGCAGAGCATGCAAACAAGTAGCAGCAGCTAGGTGGAGAAGGAGAAACGAACTGAGGTCTCGTTGCCTTCTTGAAATCTGGGCAGATGACTACATCTGTCAGCTCCTAAAAACAACTCATAAACACTCTGGTGTTCAATGGCTTAAGGAGAGAGGATTTGACCAGTCAACTGAACAGTGCCATGTGAAAGTAAACTGAGGTAACAATACATAAAACTGAGAGCTGTGTATAGCCCAGGACAAAAGGACATGCATCCTTACTTTCATACTTCCATACTTTCTTGCAGAAACATCTGACCTATAGGTGTAAAAATGCCATAAAAGCTTTATGTGTTCTTGCCAGGAGTAGGGTACCAAGCTCTACAGACCCCCAATTCACAAAGATAAGAATCATCTACAACAGAGATAATGGCTGTAGAGCCTGGAGAAGCCCAGTGCTGTTTTTCCTCTATCACCAAGAACCGAGCCATACCGCTGCACAAGGGTCAGCTCAGTAAAGGTGTTGCTGGCTTTGGAGAGTGAAAGTGACATAAAACCGAAGAGACATTTATTTACTCTTTACACAGTGTACATCACAATTGTGCTATTAGTGCTAATTTCTGCTACCAAGTCTGAGAAAATCACTGTGTTATGTTAGCATTAAACTCCAGCTAGCAATTAGCATTCCCTTTGCATTATGAATCCAGTCTGTTCAGCTGTTCTATAGTACTTTTTAAGTAGCAAGTTATCGGGAATGCATTAATACATCACAATGTGCAATACTACTAATAATGAATAATATATAGAATATGCCCTTTTCCCTTCAGATAATCCATGCACGTTAACTCAAATCTCGACCAATCAGATGGCGGTGATGCAACCAGCTAGTCACGTCCTGAGAGGAAGGCATGACCCAAAGGCAGGCAAAACCCACACAGGGGACTTTATTGAGGCACAGTACTGGTTAACAGGCACACACAGGTAACAATGGCAGGACTGCGGAGCGCAAGACTGGGAAGCACTTAAATACTAGACTAACAAAGGGGCAAACAAGAGGCAGCTGTGAATGGTGACCATGAGGGCAGGAACAAGAAGTAAGAAAAACCAACACCAGGCATGGCTTCTTTAGAGCCACGGCCAAGGGAAGCACAGGGAGCAGACAAGCTGGGCGGGGCTGGATGTGACACAGTTCAGTTTAGTCAGTTTCAGACCTGCTAGTAAGGGCCAGGGACATGTCACGCCTGTACGGATCAGTTCTTGGTAGCAGTGCAAAAGCACCACAAGATTAACTGACAGAAGTCGATGGTCATCTGTAGCCCTCCAGGAACACATTAATTAGGACAGCAATACTGGAGAGCCTACCAATTATGCAGAGTCCACCACCACCCTCCCTCAGAAGTTAATGTTACATCTTAGATCACATTACAAAGCTGGAGTCATGGGACTAACCCTCAAGGAGGCAGCACATTAGGACAGCTAATGGCTTCCCTGGGCATTTGTAATCTGCAGACCCCAACCAGGGACATGGGTGCTTGCTGGTGAGCTTGAAATGGGCCTGTCACAAAACCAGCAGGTGTGTGTGTGTGTGTGTGTGTCGGGGTGGGGAGAGAATGGAGGAAGTAATAAGAGGAATGATCCCGTGACCTTCTGGGTGCAAAAGAAGTATGCTCCGGAATGGGACGCAGCCTTGGGCTCTGGAATGTATGTAGGGTTCATAAATCATAACCCACCATCAATGTTATCCATGTCTAAGGGAGCAAAGTGGCCTGAAAGAAAAGATGATTTGGAGAGAAAGCAGACATGTGCCCCTAGTCTGAAATGAAAGGGGCCACATCATCTCAGAGACTCTGACACACACCAGCACTCTCTGCTTCATCCAGCAGAGTTTACCAGCGGTAGTCCAGGGATTCCTGGTCAATTATTAGTTGGGAAGCAGAGTGAGTTGTGATTATTGGAAATGGGAGATAAACCCAAAAGGCACTGAGCCCCCCCAAAGAGGTGCTGAAGCACCTAGAAGTATCTCCCGGATGAAGCGGACATGGGGAGTTATTCAAACGTGGCACTCAATCACCTCTAGATGCTTCTACATCAGGACAGAGGGAAAGTGGACACCAGACATGCTACAGCCAAACATGGAAAGTTATGAAAAACAAGAAAATAAAACCCGCAGCCCTGAGGTCACCGTCCTGAGCATGGTGACCTATTCAGGCCACAGAGGCCAGCACAGGCCTAAGGAATTCTGGGAGTTTTGTCCTGAAAAGTGGTATATCATGTGAGGAAAGCAAGCAGAACCACAAACTCTCAGACTGCAGTGTAGGACAGAGATGGGGTTAATGGCTGTCTCTCTCGCTCATACACACACACACACACGTACAGTTTTTGCATTTCTATAATTGTGGGGACTTTTCTTTCATATCTATGGGCAGAACGCTAATCCTGACCATGACAACCCTGTGCATCTCCCACGTCACACTGGGTTTCACCGGGGTGTGAAAGGACATCATTAAGGAGCCTTATTATCTGACAATCTCCCCATCTTCATCAGTGTCCCCTCACCCACTGGGCACCTGGAGTTCAGATTTGGGCTGATGTTCATTCAGCCACAGAGGAAATCTTTAAAAATCTCCACCGACGACCCAGACGTGGTACATGGGCGGTGGCCAAGAGATGAGGAAGAAGAGAACCTCACCACCTCAGCTAGGGCTCTGGACCAGCCCCCATAGCCAGCGTCCCACACAGACCCCGCCCTCTGCCACCTGACCCACCCCCACCCTGCTCCCTGATCAGAGCAGGAGGAGCCGAAGGCTTCATTTGGTTCCGGATACCTACGACCATAAATAAAAACTCTAGCCACAAACAAGTGACTAGCCCTGTCATCGATAACGAGCTCACTAATTACTGTAATTAAATCATCTGTATTCAATTACAGCTCCAGAGGAGCAGCCTGCTCGAATGGCGAACTGAAACTGTGATGGCGGCCCGCCCCCTTATGAGTCGTTTTTCATTAGGTCTCTTTGAGGGACCGCTAATGGTGGATTATTGCATTCGGTCCATTTAGGATCTGCTACTCGTACTAGACAGGTCAGGAGAGGGGAACCATTGTCCACTACAGCGTGAACCAGGGTGATGTTTCGGGTGTGTAATCGGTGCTTATGGGGACAGAATCATCACTCCAAAAAGTCTGCCTGTCCTGCTCTGCCCTCCCAGCACACTGGGGGACCTAACATATCACCAGGGGTGGTATAGCTGTTCCCACGACTCCGAGTCCGGCTTCTGTCGTCTAATGCGATGGAGGAGGCGTGGGCGGAGGCCCGGCTGTCCCTGTCCTGATGCTGTTCTGATTCTGTTCAGACACAGTGTAATTAAGAGGAGGAGCACACAGGTACCGCATAGTTAAATTGACAGCCAAAAAAGGGAAGAGGGGGGGCCCTCAAGCCCCCGCCTACTCTCTAAACTCAAACATTGGGGAAAACGCTAATTAAAGTTACAGTGCGAATCCATTTCCTTCGCGTGTCGTGCTTAATATCAGCTCTGCGGCTCACGGCAGCATGCTGGCTTTGATTAGCGTAATAGCGTGCCACGGAGGTGCCGTCAGCTCGATCTGAGGCACACCTGCTCCACCACGGGGGGGGGGGGGGTGTGCGCCTCCTATCTCACACACCCCCATCTGTCTGGTACTGAAATCCATTACAAATCCTAGCAGCATGTAATGTGGAGGGAATCCTGAAGTTCTAGGTTCTCTGCACTTGCTATGAGGAACTATTAAATGTGGAATCTATGTGGAAACTAAGGAATCAGGGGCCTGGCTGAATCTCTCCCTCCTGACTGCTTACTTTGGTAAAGGGGTGTGGCTTTGATGTAGGCATGGCCTTGCAGTGGGTGTGGCTTCAATGTGGGTGTGGCCTTGTGGTGGGTGTGGCCTTGATGTGGGCATGGTCTTGCAGTGGGTGTGCCTTTGATGTGGCTTCAAGGTGGGCATTGTTTAGACTGAGGCTGTGCTTTAAGGCTCAGAATGTGTGGTTAAGAGCTAACAATTAAATAAGGTGGAACTGATGGGACTGATGGGCTGTTTACACCTAAATTAATGCATATCATGGTGATGATGGGCATGACCTGACAGTTGCTAGGCGACTGCATCCATCCCATTGTACTGTGGTGCTCACGAAAAACCCCAAATCCGGACAGCGAAACAGGAAGCGAACTAGATTTGTGACTGAAAAGCTCCACGTTCCTGGGAGGAAACAGCTGTTGTACCTTGCTGTGAACTGGGCTACTATGGTAAAAAAAAATGGTCTGATTCCCTACCCCTTTTCTGCTGGATATACCTCTATCCCATCGTCCCACAACCGGTTTACAGAACCTCAGCATTACAGAACCTCAGCTCATTTACCTGCCCACCCAGGGTACTATTCACAAGCATTGTACCCCTGGGGGTTGCAGACACACAGCAGAGCTGGCAGCATAGCCCCACGTGAGGGGAGTGCCTCGCCCCTGCGGGAACAGCAGGGGGCGCCGAGGGCCCGGGTCTGATAGAGATCCTTGCATGGCTAAGTGCTCTGTCACAAGCTGCTGCTAATTCTCATAAAGAGGATGGATGTGTGCAGCGGCATGCCAGCACTGGGGGGGTGGGCAGGTGGGGAGCATCGACACGGGGGGAAGTGCTGCTTCTCTCACATGGCCGCACGCCCCCCCACCGCTGTTCCCGCCTCACGCCGGCCGACCTTGAAAATGCTGCAGCCGCTGCTCTGGGAGCAATTACTGCCTAGGCCGCCTCTGATGAATGGCGGCTGGCTCAGCTGAGGGGCACGTGACCTCGCATACACCACCCCCCCCACACCCGAAAACACACACACACTGCCACACGGCCTCCCTCCCATACACGCCCCACCTAGAAGCCATTGCTAAAAGCACACAGCTGGCTATGTGCAGCTGTGTGTGCAGAGAATTACCCGGGGGGGTGCACACCTTCCCCCTGCAGGGGTCAGGCCGGTGCCGTGAAGCTGAACAGCAGAGTGGGCGTAGTGGCACGTCCCTTTAAAATACATCCCTTTAAAGACTCATTAGGTGTCTGTCTACCCGCTGTGCTTTGGGGCACCGGTGATATAGGAGAGTAAATCGGTGTCAGCTGAACTGATCGGTCCTGCTGGGATGGGAGAGATGGGGACTCAGCGGGGGGGCAAACATGCCTCATCAGTCACACTGCCCTCCCCCCGCACAGGCCTTTGTGCTCACAGCCCCATTTTCTCGAAGGCAGGGCCTCTGTGCACCAATCAGAGACAGATAACCACGGAAGCTGGGGGCTGCACCATTGGCCACATGATTTTTTTCACCAAGTTTTTTTCTTCTTCAGAGCAAGAACTGAAACATCCATGATTCAGGGGAACCCTGGATGGGTCAGAGGCCGTCCCCAGATGGGGCGTGTCAGACCTCCAGAGGCCGTCCCCAGATGGGGCGTGTGAGACCTCCAGAGGCCGTCCCCAGATGGGGCGTGTCAGACCTCCAGAGGCCGTCCCCAGATGGGGCGTGTCAGACCTC
>JAODKL010000021.1:20303355-20316201 GCA_026780765.1 Petrocephalus schoutedeni | reverse complement strand
CCGTCCCCAGATGGGGCGTGTCAGACCTCCAGAGGCCGTCCCCAGATGGGGCGTGTCAGACCTCCAGAGGCCGTCCCTAGATGAGGCGTGTCAGACCTCCAGAGGCCGTCCCTAGATGAGGCGTGTCAGACCTGCAGAGCAGACTTCCAGATGGACAAGCATTTATGACGACAAATAGTTAGGGAGCCAGTTGATTGGCACTGTGGGTCTGTTTACAAGGCTGATGAAAGGCTTTGGCATGAGACTGGGGAATGGGGTTTGTCTCATAAGTGGGGATTAGAACATCCCCCCCAAAGGGAATGACTCAGCGCTCCTGTTATATCTCAGATCCTGCTTTAGATGAAACCCCCACCTGATATTTGAATTTGTCCTTTCAGCCAAAAAAGCTGCTGTAAGTGTCTATTTCACGCATTTCTGGTTTTTTGTTTATATAAAAAAGAAGATGGTTAGAATAGTTTAGACCTTCCAGCTGATTCCAGACCACCTGAGGTCAGGGTCAGTCTGTATTTACTTGGCAGGGCCATGTGTGCATGCTTACCAAGCTGTTACCTCTCTGAGAAGTCAGTCACAGGCTCACGACCGGCAGCCAGGCTTCTCACTGATGCAACTGGAAGGCAGCGGCAAATGTGAGAATGAATTCCAGGGAAGGGAGAGGTGAGAGAGCAGGAGATGCTGAGGATCACTGGGATTGTCCTACGGAAAAGCTCGGGAAAACAGTCACGCTCATTAGCTGGCAGCCCGTGATGCCGGTGACCCTGGCTGACCATGAGGAAGGCCTGACCGCGGGAATCTGCAGGGGGTTCACCTGAGTGGCTTCCCCTGTCTGATCACACCCCCCCCCCCCCCCAATGGGCGGGAGGACACCCCCCTCATCCAGGCTGACTCACTCTCCCAAACCCGCTGTTTCCCAGTTCCGTCTCACTGCCACGCGGCATTACCCCGCCCGGCAGGGGCCGCCCTCCACCGCGCCGTCTGTCCATTTAGAGGACAGCGGATGGAGCACACTGCCACATCCGCAGGTGCTGTGGCACTCAGAGCCCGCCGTGCAGAAGGTTACCGGCTGAACCTGAACTGCCGGAACTGTAAGCTGTGGCTCATTTATGTACGACAATCTGCTGAACAGCAGAACCAGAAACATATTTTAAAGCACAAACACAGACATTACATGTTTTCTAGCACTGTGTTGGCATGCTAACAGTTTCACTCCTCGCTCGCAGAGCACTCTGAAGCTCTGCTAACAATCAGATCTCCCACACAGATATTTTTATGCCAGCCTCCTAATTAAAACCTGCTGAGGCGGACTGATCCTTTTTAAAAGTGGCCTTTCATTCTCATCATGGTGGCGCAGAGGGGGGCACTGAGGCCTCATATCTCTAGATCTCTGAGTCTGCATGTTCTTCCATGATGCCATGGGTCCCAGTTCATGTGGTTTAAGAGTATTGCCGTTTCTACATTATTTGAAGTGTGTGTGTCTGTGTGTGTCTGGCCATGAACTGGCATCCTGTCCAGAGTGCCACCTGTCTCCTGCCCTGTGCTTCTGAGACAGGGTCTAGACATATTCTAGATAAGCCATCATGGATGAGTGGATTGGCTTCGTGCACAGCAGGCTACTCTAAAGAAGATGATATTGAGTAACAGAATATATCAAAATTACACCCAATTCATCTTATCTAAATTCATCCAGTCAACTAAATTTCCATCCATCTTCCCACTGCTTATGTAGCACAGGTTCCCCCGATGGCAAAAGCAGGGATGGGCTGGTCCGTCACGGGGCACACACCCACACACTCTGGCAGGATGTGGGTGCCAGGTAGCCCCGCTGCATGTCTTTGGACAGCGAGAGGACGCCCGAGCACCCGTGCAACCCGCAGAGTCATCACACACGGAGCAAGGGGCGGCCTTCGAACCCCCAACCCTGCTGGTGTGAGGTGAGGCAGGATCTCTCAGAGCAGGGGGGAGCCGCAGCATGTCATGCAGTGACACACTGTTTCATATGAGAGCCACAGCATACATGCAGCTTATTGAAGTTAAACTGGTGTAAGTTATAAAACAGGAACGGTCGAAGCTGGCTAATTAAAACACTATATCAGAGCTGAACCGTGCTTGCAGGGATCCAATCTGCCTTAAGCACTCAGCGAAAGCAAGGGGTAGGAGAACCGGGAGACTTTTGAGAGGCTCTTGGTGGGGGCATCTAGCCCCCGTATCCTCCGGCCTGGAGAGGGAGACGATGCCGGAGTGTGCGTCGCTGTGCCATCTGCACTAGACCAGGGCTCTGCTGGGTGACATCATCGCAGGGCAAACAGTCTGACTCCCGAAAACAAATGACGCTCACCTGAGCGTGACATGAGCGGGGATCATGGGCATCAGAGAACCAGCAAAGCCAAACCTGCACCCTCCATACGGCCCAGATGAAAGGTCCCTCATTAGGCGGGAGTACGGTAGGAAACATATTCATTGCATTTTTTTCCGGTGCTTTTACCCAATTTGTGCCTTCCTGAGGGAGAACAGGGAGCCCTTCAGATAGCCCACTGTCAGGTCCTGTGTCCTCAGTCGCCACGCCACCTGCAGGTAGACAGTGTGAGTCCCTGAAACATCTTCTCCAAAGCACAACAGTAGATCATACTGAAATTATCTAATGAAGCTGTCAACAAATGCGTGTGCACGCAGGGTTTGTGTGTGTGTGTGTGTGTGTGTGGGGATTGCTGCAATCTCCGGGGACGATGAGGGGCTGTTTCCTGAGAACCGACTGCCTGGTGAAACACATCCATCAGGCAGAGCAGCATGACTGGCTAGTCCAGGCCGCGGGGAGCGATACGCCCGGATATACGGCGGGGGGGGGGGGGGGGGGGGGGGGGGGTTCGTGTAATAACACCGCCTCCTTGCTACTTATCGAACGCTGTTTGTCTTCAGGCAACATAAAACTTTTATGCTTCTATATTTAAACCTCTTTTCTTCCATCATCCTGCCCACTAAGGTAGGAATCGATCGCTGCCTCTGTGAATATGCAGGAGATAGATGGCCAGGTGCCGCTTACTGGGGGGGGGGGGGGGGGGGGGGGGGGGATGGTTGAGGCACCAAATCAGCAGGCTCCAGGGCCTGAAAAGCCAGCGGCCCAGTGACCAAGCATGTGGCACATTCACCCTCCACGGTGACATGTGACGCAGTACTGCCTTCAAGGACCTTCCATTGTCACAGCCACCTCTATCTATCCAGGGATCTCAGAGGCCTTCCTGGCTTAAATGAAATCAATACTGTGTGAACAATATGCAGGTATGGCTATTGGGGGGGGCAGCATAAGCCACAACAGGCAAAGTCTAACTATGGCTCCTGTGGGGGGGTGCTTGTAATATCTAGACTAGGCACACATTTAAGCCTCTAACCACTAGTTTCATTAGGACACACACCAGTGTTACCTTACCAGATTTGTTTTTGCTTGGCTGGCTATGCATAATTAGGTTAACTAGGTGAATATCCTGTAGCATGTGCCTCTCCACCCAGGATAAACACCCTGTCCCTTCTAGATGTCGGCTTCTGTGTCACATCAGGAGTGTGCAAAGGAGCCTTGGGATCCAGTCAGTTTCTTCAGAATAATCTGAGTCAGGAGACTGTTTGTGTCGACACCCCGGGCCTCGAGCACTTGGCGACCGAATGACCAGTCTGAGGCTGGGATTAGCGAAGCCTAACGCAGGAGCCGCTAATCGCCAGAGATTGGCTATGATACGGGTGAGGTCTTCTGGCTGCTCCTGTGCAGCCAATAGGAAGGAAGATGGAAGTGATAGCTGGGAGTTTTGCTGCATGCAAAGTGGGCCCTCGCTCAGCTCTCCAGGGACACAAAGGCTTCACAGAGAAAATCAGAGACAAAGCTGTACTGAAGCCGCTCCCCACGACTGACAGCATTATCTTCCTGATCACCTTGTGTAAAAAGAGTATGATTCAAAACCCATCATGAAAGCACAACTCCAGAAGCTAACAAAGATACCCTGGTAGGGGTACAAGGGGGGGGGGGGTGCCATGGATCTACACCAATCCCGAAGCAAGGAGGTTAGCCGATACCCTTGGAACGGGAGCACACACGCATGGCCACGCCTTGCTAGGTTCCCTGCGCCAAGCTGACGCGTGATGCCACGCAGCTGGGCACCGGCGGCACCGTTGCTAGGCACCCGGCAGTCAGATAAACCCGCAGATTACGGAGCGGTGGCTGCAACGGGTGCCTGGATCGGCACTTAAAAAACACAGGAGAGAACCACCGACCCAGACGGGGGGCTGGTCAGTCACGGTAATGCTGTTCTTGAAGGCCGGGGCATCACCCAAAATGCCTGGGGCCTGGTGGCTTTGGGGACAGATTACAGATTGTGGCCCACCTCTTACTGAGAATGCACGAGGGACTGGCTTCTCAAAAAATCAATGACTGTAGCTATTATATCACAATGAAAACACTATCACTACCACTACCGGTATTGCTGCTGCCATTATCATCATCATTATTACCATTATTAATCAGCATCACTGCACGACCCTGGGGTGGGAGGGGTAAAGCCTACATGAGAGTTACAGCGGCCTGGTGAGACTTCCCCCCAACACAGCCCTCACACTCATTAATGATCTCCAAATCCCGTGCTTTCCAAACACAATGGCCTCTTGTGGTGTCTGAAGGGGCTCTTTTCCGCTGTACACATTCCAGTGCTTCTGCTCTGACTATTTATGACTATTTCTGTTATGACTGTTATCACTAAACTCATCTGAAGGGCTTTATTTATTTAAAAAAAAAAAACATTTATTTGCAAAAGGCAGGAACACGAGTCTCCATTCCTCTCGGTCGACCCCTATGCTGGTGCCAGAGGACCACCAACTGAACCAAGTGTAACAGGTGAACTGGTGCCCTCTGCTGGCAACTTAAAAGCGGCGTTACTGATGCGTCATCTCACCAGAACACTTAGATAAACACTAATTTGTTTGACAAATTGTTCCATTTAGTTAATATTCACTTGGCATACTATGCATTTTCGAAATCCCATTTAAGGCCAAGCTTTGCTTGGTGTCCTTCTCAGAACACTGAAGCCTGGGGTGTTATTCTGAGCATAGGCAGGTCTTAGGATGCTGAATCACTGCATCGAAATGTGTGATTTTGATTGCTCTGCAATGGGCCTTATTTCCAAATGAAAAAAGGGCAATTTAGCTGGCTGCACACAGGCAGGAGTCATGGCTGAAGAGACTGATGGTGAACACCACATGCATCTGCATTATTCTTTTTGCTTCAGAAGTAATGCTACACCCGGGACCTACGGCAACTCAGGAAGTGAACAAGGCGGGAACCATGGCGGCAGCCATGTCTTGAGGGAAGACTGGGGAGATGTGCGCTGATAAAGGTGCTGATTCAGCTGCCTGCTGTCTATATCCAACCCCGTGACTGCAGGCAGGTGACAGGCGACATCCATGCCTCACAGCGTGGGACTAACAAACTGACCTACAAGCAGCTAGGGGGGCCAAATGTTGGCAGATTTAAAACAACGACAGGTCTAATAATCATGCACTGAATTACATTTATGTTACATTTACTTGGCTGATGCTTCTATCCAAAGCAACATGCAACTGAGAAAGCAAGATCAGCCAGTCAGCCTGGAGTAACAGGGTGTTAAGCACCATGCCCACTGAGCTAACCCTAACCCTAACCCCAACCCCAACCCCAAACCTAACCCTAACATCAGTCTGTCAGTCTTGGTATCTTGAATCACGACAATCAGGCTGGAAAGTTCCTTGGGTGGTGTATTCAGTACATATTTAATTTAACTACCCAGCTAATGAGGAAATGGTCTGCACTGAACTTTGGACAGTGTTGTCATTTCGGTCACAAGCTGATAGGAAGTTCTGATAGTTATCGCAGGAAAACCCAACAAATATTCATATCTGACTACACACGATTAACAATGTGATAACCGTGAAGGAAAAAAATAGATTTTGTCCTCTGTAGAGGACATTGTGCTTTCATTCATAGCTCTCTCACTATACGTGCCATTCTATTAAGTCCCATTGTTCCTTAAACAGGATAGTTCGCGCTCACATATGTGGCATTGTGCTTTTTTTTTTAGCATTCTAACAATTTATATAACAAAAAATTCTTTTTTCCATTGATCTCAGTAGGATTAATGCAAACACACAGACAAGCTTCAAAAGAGTTATTAATGAAACATGCCGAGATGGATGGACAGGGCCTATTCCAGACACCAAAGAAGGCTCGCAGGGCTATGATCAGAAATGTAACAGAGAAAGTGAAATCTCTATTATGTGATATAGATATCGTATGCATTTATTATTTATATGAATGTATACATGATGTTATGAAACAGGGATACAAATCCTATTTGCCTTTGTGTGTAAATACTGTAATGACCTCTAGTCTGTCATTGGTTTGATGTTGTGAGTGAAGTTGCTTACAAATATCCAGCTGCTCTGTTCCAATGTGGTTTTTCAGTTTTGCTGTTGTAGTGTGTATCTTCATTTGATGTGTTGTGTGAGTGGAGCCCTGTGATTGGTAGCTGGCAGTTCTATGGGAGAGCAGTATTTGGGTAACTTTATCTTTTTTCTGGGTGTTCAGCCTGCGGTGTGGGCTCTGGCAGCTAACAGAGACCCATGGTAGGTTCCTAAGGTGTTCAAGTTAAAGCTGGATCAAGCAACAATAAATTGCTGGGCATCTACCTCATTATTCCAATAGGAACGCTGCACTCACTACAAATAATGGTGAAATTAATGACAGGTTATTATGGAAAATGTCTGGCAGAAAAAAAATAAGATGCGTTTAAAAAAACTGAACAAGAAATAAGACATACATCTTGGATCAAGCTTACAAAGTGAGCATAAATCGGACTATGCCTCCACACAGTCAAGGGGCCATAGCACTTGACTTGGTCTAGTTCGTTCAATCAGTGGTCAGTGAATCAGCGCGACGTTGAATCTCTTTCGCCCCCTATTGGTGAACAGGCGTCAGAAAGAGGTACTTCTGGTACTTTAACGCGTAACATACAATATAATACGTATATAATATGTATAAGATGTATAATGTTTGTTCATGTATATAATATGTATAACGTATAGTTTTTGTAAGCATATACATATATGTTTGTAGTCAATTTAAGCAACACAGAATGGAAATATATACAAACAAACAAAATCTTGAAAAATTTTATCAACCATAAAAGAGACTCTCCCCCGCCCAACGGAAAAAAATGTTACAGGGGTACGTGAGGGAATTTAATGAAAAATAACGAATGCACATGGCAGAATGTAGATTGCCATCTCCGCTCACGACGGGGTCTGCGGCCGGATATGACGCGCCCATTTGCCCGCCTCGTCCAGTTTATCTCTCGCACGTCGTATTAAACGCTTCCGTTAGGGCTCTGCTTGCCATGTATAAAGCATCACCTCCACCGTGAAAATAAAGTGTACTCAAAAGAAATCGCCACCCTTGCCGTTATATGTACTACATTAGCTGGATAATTGCACCTCCCCTCTTCCGTCAGTCCCCGGAGTGTCATCCCGTCCCGAACGCCCGCTTGGTCTCGCGGCCGGCTTCCGCGCGCCGCCTGTATTCACCAACGGCAGTTGCGTAAAAGCTGCGGTCGCGCGGCGGGCGGGAAGACGCGCTTCACGCTGGCGGCGTAGCGACGCTTCGGAAATCCGAATGCTTCGCAAATCCGCGCAGCCTTCGTGGCAGGGAGCCCCTTGGACGCCGACGCGGTAGGAAGTGGCCGTGCGCCCCGCTCTCGGCGCCCTGCTGCGGAGCCCGACCTGCTTCCAGCCGAACTCGACCCGGCCCGACCCCCCGGATAAGGTTCACAGGACGTCTCTTCTTCGGTAAGTACTCAAAGCTACTCCCCGGTGCCTAGTGTCCGGCTACCTGGTTACCGGCGCCGTTTATTTTAACTATCTGGGTGGCGTCTAACCGTGTTAGCCGAATAGCTGGTTATCCTTACTTAACAGGGCTGTGTAACACTTAGATTAATCCAGTTTAACGAATACGTTTAGCTGAACGGAGCATCCTTGGATTGCAGTTATTAATATTAAATCTGTGATTTATCTGAGCAGGTAATATTTATTCAATGAAAGTAAAGTTTCTGTAGAAGTAAGTAACCCAAAAAAACGGAAGTAATTGTGTATGGGAGATCGACACGCTAAAATGGAGTGTGCCGGTTGGATCTTGTCAGTCCGCTGGAGAATGGTGTGTAACAGGTAATATGTAACGGTGCCGCGCCTCTCCACGCTGTGCGCTGGATTCGTTCCCCCTTTCTTCCTAAAAACGCCACATATGGGAGGAAACGGTGCATTTCAGCATCTGTGCTCTCCGGTCTCCACATGTCGATCCCCTGTGTTTAGCCAAGCGACCAGGAAGTCATAGAGTACGTGACCCACTTAAAGTGGCTGGGGGGATGATGCCCGCCGACTCCCTGTCAGAGTGTGACTCCACACTTGTGTCTAGGTTTCCAAGAAGCCCACGGGGCGGCAGGCATGTGGAAGAAGGCTCTGGTGGCCGCCTTGCTGGCACTGGTGGTGGGATTTGTGTACCACACGGATCCCACGTTGCCAGAGGCCCTGCTGGAGGTACTGTCCCGCCCCCTAGCTGCCCTCCAGGAGGCCCCCACTGTGGAGGAGACCATCGCCATGGCCTGGGAAGCCCTGATCACTGCCCCGGGACAGCAGTGGAGCCGGGTAGCTGTGGGGTACGTGTGCTACATTGGGAACCTCATGCCTTTAATATCTAATTGTGTATCAGTACTAAAAAGCTGCTAAAAAGTTAAGATTATTAGTTCTGAATATTGTGATTCTGACATGGCGATACCTGTCACATGAGGGTGTAAGCAATGGTGATTGGCTCATTGGTGACTGATTATGCTGCCCCCCCACAGGGTCAATGCCTGCGTGGATGTGGTAGTCTCTGGCGTGGGTCTGCTTCAGGCACTGGCGGCCGACCCACGGCCCAGCCAGGACCATGACGTGCTGCGCTCCAAGCAGGACCTGAATGAGGCCTTCACACACTTCCTGGAGCGGGGCGTGGCCGCAGAGCGCTTCTACACGGACAGTGAGGGCTTTCAGAGGATCGCCCAGGCTGCTGCTGAGTACCCTGGGGCACAGGTAGCACCCTGACATGCGTCTCTGTCTCATCATTGCGCCTCGCTGGTAATTACACTGTCGGCTTTCACAATAGGAGCGCAGCTAAATTAACGCAGTGTCTGCTGAGAGCACAGTTTCTGTGTCAAATGTAATTCCACATGTCTGACAGTAATTACACACACCGGCCCCAGGCCTAGATCTGATTGTCTAATCCAAGGTCTCTTGAGGAAATCCTCAATGGCAGTGTGCCATTCAAACCAGTCACACTGGACTAAAAGGCCTAAAGATTTACACACACGGCCTAAAGTGTAAAGTGTTTTTACCTATACTAGGCTATCTTTTGCAAAGGTGTTTTCCCTGCATTTGGCCAGTCTTTAACTGTAGATAATTTTCACTAACTACAGCCTCTCTCTCTGTCCAGTTCTATGTGGGCGGGAATGCTGCTCTCATTGGTCAGAAACTGGCTACTTACCCTCAGCTAACGGTATGTTGGTGTTCTTGACGAATTAGAGGGATTTCCTGTTTAATCTGTCACTTCCTACCAATTACCAAAAATCCGCAGGCTCGATGCTACTGGCTGAGCGCTGTTCTCTATCCTGTTGTTGTAATGCATATTTAATTGAAAACCTTTTATATTTTTTTCTTTCATTAGGTATAATAAACGGTCATTTAGGTTTGTTGGGTCAGTTCCCCCTGATCATGGTGATAGGAGGAACAAGGCACTAATGTTACTTCATTGGTTCCAATTGGGGAAAGCCAAGCAGTGATTGGCTGCCTGTGGTACAGCCCACCCACTGTGTTTCAAGGTCATTACCCTTCACTATATGAAGAGAAATATTGGGACACTCGGCCCTTGCACCCACAGGAACCTTTATGACATCCCATTCTAAATCCATAGGCATCAATATGGAGTTGGTCCCTCCTTTGCAGCTGTAACAGCTGATTTTGGGGTGTGGACACGGTAAAGGAGTGTGTCTGCAGGAATTTTTGCCCGTTCTTTCAGAAGAACATTTTTGAAGTCTGCATTGATGTTGGAGCTGCAGGCCTGGCTTGCAGTCTCCATTCTAGGTCATCCCAAAGATGTTAGGTGGGGTTGAGGTCGGGGCAAATCAAGTTCTTCCACACCAAACTCACCCAACCATGTCTTTATGGACATTTTGGACAATTCTATGCTTTTAGCTTTTTGTGAACAATTTTGGGGAGGGCCCTTTGCTTTTCCAGCATGACTGCCGCCGTGCACGAAACAGGGTCCATAAAAGGCGCTTTCACATTGAAGTTCCAGATCTTGGTCCTGGTTTCCAAGTCCCTGATCTGTCTCAAGCTGGAATGTTTGTAGCACCAGGCCACATTCTTGTGTTGCTTTCACACCACACAGCAGGAACTGGGACTTTTATACTAAAAGAGCATGAGAGACGCAGAAAGTTTGCAGGATAAATCTTATGGAAAGCCCTCCCAGAAGATTGCTGGCTGTTACAGCTGCAAAGGTGGGGGGGGGGGGGTACAACCCCATATTGATGGATTTAGAATGGGATGTTATAAAAGTTCCTGTAGGTGTAATGGCCAGGTGTCCTAATGCTTTTGTCCGTATAGCGTAGCTCAGACCTCCTATCCTGAAGTGAAAGTAACGTTTCCTTATCTTGCAGAGGAGAAAGGAAGTGTTGCTTAAAGATATGTCAGACAAACACGAGTTAAATGTTGAAGTATCACTCAGTCATAGTTGGCATCATTTGATCAGAATATTTTCTTAGTATTTTATATAAACTGCAGTGTCTGAATGAGTGTCTTTTAGGGCTATTTTGTTATCCATAATTTGAGTCATTCGGTGACCCTGATTGTAGGCCTTTGACTCACCGCATGCATTCAGAGAGAACACCCTTTCTTCCAGCATGGAGCTGCCAGCTTAGCTGACGCAGGTGGCTTTTGTGTGAGTGACCCCTGTCTTCGTGTGGCCCAGGTGCTGCTGTGCGGCCCCGTCGGCCCAAAGCTCCACGAGCTCCTAGATGAGCAGATCGTGGTCCCGCCAACCTCCCTGCAGGAGACGGACGAGTACCACCTCATCCTAGAGTACAAGGCAGGTAGGAGCACTTGGGTATGCAGTCATGTGACGAGGAGAATGGGAGAGGGGTGCTGTTGAGGTCTGGCCTGGATGAGCAAGCTCCTGTCTTCGCACCGGCCCCCCCCTCAGGTGAGCAGTGGGGACAGGCACGAGCTCCCCAGGCCAACCGCTTCATCTTCTCCCACGACGTGGCCAATAGCGAGATGAGCCTGCTGGAGACCTTTGTAGCCAGCCTGGAGGAGTTCCAGCCCGACCTGGTGGTGCTGTCCGGCCTGCACATGATGGAGGGCCAGGGCCGTGAGCTGTGGGAGGAGCGGCTGAAGGAGGTGGGCTGCTCCCGAATGTGCGTCTGCTAGTGGCATTAGCGTTGCGTCAGTGTCAGAGGGGTCCGAGACCTGACACTTGAGCATAGCTCACTGACACCGCCTTCTAGGAGGGAGGCTGATATGCCTGACCGTTACTCCCTACTGTGTCACGCAGGCCGTGGTGGCAATTTCTGACATCCGCAACGAGGTCCCCATCCACCTGGAGCTGGCCAGCATGACTGACCGGGACTACATGAATAGCATCATGCAGGAGGTAAATGTGTAGGTTCACTAGAAGGAGTGACCCCAATTCTGGGTTCCTCTAGCCCTGATCTGTAGAAGTACAGTATGTACTGTGTGATGTTATCTGCAAAGCACAGTAGGGGGTGCCTTCTTGTAATGAGTACTGTACAGTGCTGTGTTCTGACAGTAGGGGGCACCTTCTTGTAATAAGTACTGTACAGTGCTGTGTTCTGACAGTAGGGGGCACCTTCTTGTAATGAGTACTGTACAGTGCTGTGTTCTGACAGTAGGAGGCACCTTCTTGTAATGAGTACTGTACAGTGCTGTGTTCTGACAGTAAGGGGCGCCTTCTTGTAACGAGTACTGTACAGTGCTGTGTTCTGACGGGTGGCGGGGGGGTGGGGTGGCCTCTCTGTAATGAGCACTGAATGGTACCGTGTTCTGTTAGCAGGTCATGCCCATCGTGAATTCCATCGGGCTGAACGAGCAGGAGCTCCTCTTCCTTTCCCAGGCGGGTTCTGGGCCCCATTCCCAGCTGGTGTCCTGGGACGGCGTTCCCGACGTGGGCCAGGTCAGCGACATCCTGCTGTGGATCCTGGAGACGCACGGACGCACGGACCTCGAGTCGGAGGCAGACCTCAGCCGGGTGCACTTCCACACGCTGGCCTACCACATCCTGGCCACAGTGGACGGTCACTGGGCCAATCAGGAGGCGGCGGTGGCGGCGGGGGCTCGCGTGGCTAGCACACAGGCCTGTGGCGTGCAGCGGGTCGATGCCTCCCGCGTGCGGCTGCGGGCACCGCTGCGCTTCCACAGCTCGCACGCCGAGCCGGCCGAGAGCCTGGAGCTGGACCCCAGGCGGCCAGTCACAGTGTGGCACCGCGGGAACGTCACCTTCCACCTCAGCCCCGTGCTGGTGTGTCAGCAGCCTCTGCGGACCGTGGGCTTGGGCGACTCCATCTCGGCGGAGGGGCTCCTATACTCTGAGATGCTCCAGCGGCAGTAGCGGCCTGGGAAGCCCCGCCCCCACCTCCTTCAGAGCTGTTGTCCGGGTGACGCTGTTCTGTTATGCACAGGGCTATAGGCCAGACCCCCCCCCCCCGCCCCCCCCCCCCCCCCCCCCCCCCCCCTCCCGCCCCC
>JAODKL010000021.1:20265617-20285506 GCA_026780765.1 Petrocephalus schoutedeni | reverse complement strand
TGGGGGCATATACCATAAGGCAAGGGGTACGCAGCTCACTGGCCTGGAGCCCCTGAAAACTGGAGGCCCCATGAAGACAAAATTTCCAGTTACATTTAAGGATATAACACAATATGATTGTTTAAGTGAAAGCAGCATGTATGCTATTTGCATTTTAGCTACAGGTTTCAGAATAGACAGAGTCACCCCCGTCCCAGCTGTAACAGACGATTCTACTCTGGGACGTTGTGCTGCCCAGCTCTATTTTACCACTGCAGTCTATGGGTAGTTCACTGCCGAGCGGACTGGCACAAAGTAGCAAGAGGAAAACGGCACAAAGATCCAAGGCTAACATTAGATCCCCCGTGTCTGATACCGTGCCGCTAGAGTGGTAGGCAACATGTGAACAGATGTGGAAAGAAAACAATTAAACAAACTTATGTAAAAATTCAA
Organism: Petrocephalus schoutedeni; assembly: GCA_026780765.1. Lineage (NCBI taxonomy): Eukaryota > Metazoa > Chordata > Actinopteri > Osteoglossiformes > Mormyridae > Petrocephalus > Petrocephalus schoutedeni. The sequence goes on along the minus strand of JAODKL010000021.1, from coordinate 20,285,074 downwards.
GGCTAACCTTAACAAAAGAAAAATAAAACTTGACCAAAATTGACCAATAGATCCTCTGGCACAACACCCCCCATCAGCAAATTTCATGGATGGCATTCCCACCCCCACCCTGGCTGGTACATTTTACTGCTGGCATCTGCCACTTTGGTTAGAATATTACTGATGTTCCATCATTTTATCCTATGTTTTATATCTCAAATGTCCCACTTAAGGGCCCCTGCCCATGTCAGCAGAGAGCCCCCAGTGAAGTTAGCCTGCCCCTGGTTTCTCAGACCACAGGCCCTCATTAGACCAGCTCACCCCGAAATTTCCGGAACTTCCGGTTGTCAGTGCCCAAATATGCATATTTAATTAATTTTCATATAGCTTGTGATGGACTCACATCCCCTCCAGGTGGTGCCTTTGTTTTCCGGTTAGGTTCCAGGCTGTGTGGATGGATTTTTTTTTGGTCAAGTGTATTGTCATTCTTTTATGAAAGGTGTAGCTAGAAATTCTGGGCACCTGGGAAAAAATGTAACTTTGGACCCCCCAGACTGGCAGAATTTGGGTCCCAATGTTAAATTTCTGGGCCCCCTGAATTTGCCAGGGCATCCAGGCCCCTCTGAGGCAGCATATACCCGCAGGCGATAGGGTAAAAGTCACCAGTAAAAACGACAAATATTAATGCTTCTGGGGGCCACTGCTTAACCCTGCTGCTGGTCAGAGACAGGAAAACACTTTGTGGCATGAAGTGGTCGTCAGAACAGGTGTCCTCCTCCAATCACCCTCAAAAGCACTCCTGCGTGTCTGCTGTGAGGCTACACCTTTAGAAACTCAGCTGAGGAACCCTTATCAACTGGCTTGCGCTGTCACCGTCTCACGGGCCACAGTAATCCCGCTCTTTTGAGGTCAGACGCGCATCTTCACAGTGGCGTCTCATAGAGTCGGTAGGGGGCGCCCTCCTGCGGAGGATCAGCCAGCAGATCAGTGAAGCTATCGCACGGATCATCTCCTTGTTCGGGTCCAGTTTGGGACTGTTTTCTGTCCAGGATGAACATGCATGTTCATATACATGCATGAAATATTCCACACCACTTTCACGGAATCCATTTCACTTTTATCCTGATAATAGACACATTAAGATGAAAATATTAACATTCTTTTCCAACAATCGCCCGTACATTTTTGTGTGAGATTAATTATCTGACATTCCCTAACGAGGTGGGACATCGTGGCTAATACCTGACTTTACACCAAAAGTGTAGTTAAGTCTTCGGGACGTCTTGGTAAAACATACTAAACAAAAATAAAAATCAGAGGAAAAATAACTACAGCAACGCTTCAGGAAAACGCCGATCTTTATCCATCTCTGCTTGGACTGACTCAAACATCTATTTTAATTTATAATGCATGACCAAACGCCGATGCTTTAAAAGCTCCTGTATTTTAACAGATAGTATTGATAAGCCTGCACGGAGGATCGAGGAGGGTGGAGAGCGCGTAGTGACGTACAGTCAGGGCTGGGTGAGGAGGCGGCGGCGCCGTGCCGGTTCAGCACTGTCATGTGATTGCTGGGAGCGGGGCGGACGGAGCCCGACAGCCTCGGGTAGCGATCTGGGCTGTGGTCTCAAAGCGGAGGTGGACAGGGGATTTTCCTCCCCACCCCATCGTAATGTCCCAGGCTGTTCTGCCCTGTGGACGGCTGCCGATAACTTTTCGGTGAAGACGCATCGCGCTTGGGATGTGCCGAGAACATGAACGCTTCAGCCGGGCAGCCTTGCTCCAGATGAGAGACTGACACAAACTTCACTGCGCCGGCTGGAGAGAGAGGGTAAAAGTACAGCGCTCGCTGGCCGCGGGTCTCCGGTTAATGCCGGGATGGAGGAGTGCAAAATATCCGTGTGGATCTGCAGGGAGGAGAAGCTGATATCCGGACTGACCCGGCGAACGACCTGCGCCGACGTGGTCAAAGTGCTGCTGGAGGATCAGAGCTTGAAGCGGGGCGCTGCCGCGTCCATGCTGTCCGGTCCAGCCCTCTCCTACTGCATCGTGGAAAAGTGGAGAGGCTTCGAGAGGATTTTGCCCAACAAGACGAAAATCCTGCGTCTGTGGACCGCATGGGGAGACGAGCAGGAGAACGTCAGGTTTGTCCTGGTGAAGAACGAGGCGTCCCTAGCCAGCAGCGGACCCCGGAGCGCCGAGGCGCGGGTGGTCCCCAGCAAGGAGAGCCCGTGCGTCTGCAAGGGAGCGGCTAAATGCACGGCGACTTCCATCCAGGAGAAACAGCGTCGCATCGTCAGGAAGGCATTCAGAAAGCTGGACAAGATCAACAAAAAGAAAGAAGAGACGCTGTCCAATGACGCTTCCTCCGTGGAGAAAATGGAAACTTTGGTGCACCTCGTCATATCGCAGGACCACACTATCCGACAGCAGATCCAGAGGATCAAAGAGCTGGACAAGGAGATCGACAGGTACGAAGCGAAAGTTCACTTGGACAGGATGAAGACCCACGGCATCAACTACGTGCAGGACACGTACCTGGTGGAGCCAGGGCCCGGGGTGAAGCGAGCCGGCGACGGCGGGGAGCCGCACTCCGCCGAGGCTCTCTCCCGCTTCGAGGAGTACGCCAGCAGGTGCGAGCAAGTGGTGGAACTTCAGGAGGTGCTGGCGGAGCATGAGGCGCTGATGGAGAGCATCACGGCGGAGATCCAGGAGGAGCTCAACAAGAGGTGGATGAAACGACGGAAAGAGGAGATGGACCGGGACAACTGCGCTGAAGAGGCTACCATGAAGGTGTCGAGCGTCTCCTCCGAGACGGAGGATCAGGAGACCCGCCCGGGAATAGAGACAGAGAACGATCTGGACGAAGACAGGATCAAAACTCAGCTGGACACCTGCTTGTACATCGGACTGAGGTTGAACGCGGACTTGGAGGCTATCAGGAGTGACCTGGACATGAGCCAGGAGTTGTGGGAAGCGAAGGAGAAAGAGCTCAGGGATCTGATGGAGAGGGTGCGCTCCATGGATGCTGGGGATGACAAGGAGGTGGAGGACGCCGGCGAGAGAGCCTCGGCCAGAGCGCAGAGGGAAACGCCCCCTTCCCTGAAGCCGGGCGGCTGGACGGGGGAGGCGAGCGGCGGAGGGGATGGCGAGGACTCGGACACGGGACTGAGCTCCCTGCACAGCCAGGACTCCGACAGCCCGGCTGTGTGCGAGTCCCTGGTATAAAACGGAGACTCAGCCCAACTTGACAGCAGGATCCCGGTAACAGGGGTTTCGCAGGTATAAATTGCAGCGGTTTGTCTAAAACATTCACCGGCGCAATTGCACAGCATTGTACGGCGAATTGCACAAGTCGGGGAATGAAATATAATTTTGTTTTTTTGCTGTAAATGTGAACCACAAGTGTTATTTATGACAAAGGTGCAGAGTTATGGGGCAATAAACGACTGCAACTGTATCTGCAGGAAATCGAAGTTTTGCAATCTGGAGCAACCTGTTTTTAAACAGAGATAAAAAGGTTGTTGTGGGATTAAGGGGGCTGGCAGTACCCGTTTCAGCATTTTGTCACAGCCTTACAAACAGCCTTATAAACACAGGCTTAACACCGAACCTGGCGTCTGTGTCCCGGGTCGTCGTTACTTAACTGAAGCGTATCTTATCTGATAAATAAAGGTAATCCGCAAAGCAAACGTCTAAATGTTGCAGTAAAGAGTGTTTAATTGAACTTAAACGATGTTTGTGTCGGTGTAATGGGGATGTGATCTGCCATGCAGCATCTCAGTCTGATAAATCAAACCCCCAAAATCCTGGTGCAATGTGCTGTACTCTTCAGACAGCCTGACCTGCTGGGTTGATGTTGCCTTTCATTACCAGTCTCCTTCCTATTGGGTTCAGCTTTCTGATCAAACAGAAAATATCACCACTACACACTCTGACACTCTCATAAGCACTTATCTTAGTTACATCAAGCCCGTATTTACCAGAAAACTAGCTTTCACTATGGGCTCTGTGCTGATTACTTCTTAAATCTTATTCTGACCCATATATACTTTATGGGAACTTGTTGTACAAGAAGTAGACTCATTCATCTTTTCGCGAGCCTATTCTCGGATGTGCAGGGAATGATGTAGGGGACACAGACTATAAAAGATTCACGGCTTGGGGCTAGCTCAGCATTTTGTGTATTTGTGTCTGAACCACAATGTCCCTTAGCATCTTGGGCTGAGTCACCTCCAGTCACTGTCCTGTTACTTTGGCTTAACTTTCAGTGTCACGGGCTGAATCACCTCGAGTCATCATCCTGTGACTTTGGCATAGTGCCACCCGTAGGTAAAGCTTGCAGCAGGCTGGTGGATAATTTTTGGTCACGTTGGATCCCTGCCTTGGCCCTCGGCGACTGAAGCCTCCCCTTGCTGATCAGGCAGCAGAAGCTAGCTGAGGGTTTGCTTCATTTCATTTTAGTTTGTACTCAGCTGGAGTTTAAAAAGTTCTGGTGACCCTGTACTCGGCCAGGAGTGGGACGATGGGCAGGGGAATGCCAAAAAGGGTGACAGACAAATTAAAATGAAACATGAAAAAAGCAGAATGTGCAGGTGATGTGATGAGCTGACTGGGCAGACAGGGCTGGGGAGGGATCGGGGGAAGGGATAAAGGCACAGATGCGCAGACACACAGCTGTATAACGCAGAGGCATGCAGACCCACAGCTGTGTAACACAGAGGCATGCAGACACAAAGCTGTGTAACGCAGAGGCATGCAGACACACAGCTGTGTAACGCTGAGGCCTGCAGACACACAGATGCGTAACGCAGAGGCATGCTATCACACAGCTGTGTAACGCACAGGCATGGAGACCCACAAGCACACAGCTGTGTAACGCAGAGGCATACAGACACAAAGCTGTGTAATGCAGAGGCATACAGACACAAAGCTGTGTAACGCAGAGACATGGAGACCCACAGGCACACAGCTGTATAATGCAGAGGCATACAGACACACAGCTGTGTAACGCAGAGACATGGAGACCCACAGGCACACAGCTGTATAATGCAGAGGCATGCAGACACACAGCTGTGTCGTGCAAAGTGCAATTTTTCTGAGGGCAGAATAACAAATGATTTGGTTCAGAGAGAGAATTTTTCATTCTGGCCACAGAACATTTTTGTGTAAGTAAAATGCCAAGGCACGCAAATTTAAGGCTGTGTAATGCAGAGGCACACAGACACACTAACATGCAGACAGAAAACTGTGCAATGCAGAGGCACGCAGATGTGCAGACATGCAGACACTAAGCTGTTTAATGCAGAGGCACACACACACAAAGCTGTGCTCAACAGGGTCACACGGATGGGGGTGAAAGGAAGGGGGTCACAGCTTCCATAATGCACGTAGCAGTATTATTATCTTGCAGAGAAGACAGAAAGAGACTGGGGGGTAGAGTATCAAGCTTAGGGGGGGCAGTTTCCACCAACAAGAGGAGGGCAGGGGTGCAGTATCAGCTGGTAACCAAGCTCATTTTCAGGCACTAAAAAGGCATTGGGATTTATGCAAAAGCACTGCTGAAACCCTCATTGTGGGGACCCCAGCGGTATGAGGCCACAGCGCCATCATGCTGCTTCATCTGTAAATATGGAGCAGCGTGTCGAGTTATGGGAATGAGGGGTGATGGTCTGGGAACTGCTCCACCGGCCTGCGGGGGCTAGAAAGCTCCATCAGGCCCAGACTCTCCCAAGACAGACGTGCTGGGAATCAGCCTGGGGGGATCATCACTTAAAGCCCCTGACAGCCAGAGGAATTTATTAGACAGTGGTGGCGTTTGTGTTTCTGGAGGGGGGTTAAATGAGGTAGAGCTTTTCAGGTTCTCCTCCAGCTGTCCTGGTCTGTGGCCCCAACGTTTAGTGGAGATCAGCAGAATTACCAGACAAACATCACTCTCACAGCTCGGAGATTCGAACATTTCTCTCTTTCCACTCAGCAAGCCCAACAAAGGGGTTTGAAGTTAAAATATCACTTATGACTTTTATGGACCATGGTCTGATGACCACAGCGTGGGTGACGTCTTTTCAGGTTCAAGTACTGGTTCTATCCAGATGACGGAGAGTCGTAAATGGACGGACAGACCCCCACCCTCTCGTGTTTGCTCTGGGCCAAAACATCAGTCAGCCAGACACCTTTTAAGAACCAAATGTTTGCCGATGCAGTGAGTTAGGGGTCAGTGACTCCAAAAGCCGGGCGAGGAGTGTGTGGGGGCGAGGACGGCCGTGCTGTGGGAGAGCTGGGGGAGGACACGCCTGCTGCAGGGAAAAGGAGGGAAACCCCAGGGGTGACGGGACCGAGACGGTGTCCCGATCCAGCTGCTGTACCTGTGAGTCAGAGAGAGTGACACTAAAAGCCCATTAAACTGGCACACTCTCTAGGCAGCGTACACTCATTACACACCGATGCTTGTTGCATAGCAGGGCCTATTGCACAATATTTCCATGGCAACCAAGCACCTGAGCACAACGGCATTCCCCAAGACACCACTAAATCTGGTCGTATGCGCCGACCGAAATCGACGGAATCGACTTAGTTTCGGCAATACAACGTTGTATACTGTGTAATCACCGTGGTAATCACCATATCGGTGGACTGCCTGTGCGGGGCCCCCAAAGTGAACTTTTTGTTTTTTTTCTGATCCCACCCCCTGCCCACGATTGGCTGATATAAATGTGACGCCACGGGGTTGGTCAGCAGGACTTATTATGCATCTCCCAGCATGCTTTGCACCACACCACATTTTAAATAGTGTAAATAATGTGTATTCCTGTATTAATGTTGTAAATAGTAAATGTTTTAACTGTGTAATGTTTGCCATGGAAGGCGTGTAACCATGAGTGCTGTTTAAATTGCTGGCTTCTCTGTTCATGTCGCTGCTAGTATTAGACTAATAGTGGTTGATAATAAAGAGATCAACATCCATTTTAAGAGCTGTCATTGCTTTTATTAAAATTACCGCAATACATTTAATTGCCTTCTGTCTGTGGGTCGGCTGCAGCGAATGCATTCTGCGCCCTCTAGGGTTGTGGTGTGGTGTGGAATGAACGCGGCGGCAGCGTTTTAAGTGTACTATACATTGTTCCTGTCAGCGTGTTCGATTCCCTTTTGTCTGGTTGTCATTTGAAGTATGCGGCCAGTTTCAGGATCCCAGTGGAAGCTCCCAGTTCAACCAACTCCCAGATCTGAACATTAATGGGGGGGGGGGTGTTTGGGGCTGATCCAACCTAGCAGGTAAATACCAGAGAGGTTAAACATTTACTCTGGTAAATGTGTCTCTAACTCCTTTCAAAGCCAAACCACTGTTCCGGTACATTCCATTGCTTCTTTCAGCCTAATAGCATACACACACGCACACTCACCCTTAAACTGGTTCCTTAAAATGAATATTTAGTAGACAGTCAAAACAACAGCTGGATATGTGTGGGCACAACTGGAGTTCAATATCAGCTTTAAGGGACTGGTGTGTGGTTCTGAGCGTTAGGATGCCGTGCTTATGATCAGAAGGTGCCTTTATGTGTGTTTGCAAGAGTCTCTCTGTGCGTTTGTTTGTGAGAGTCTCTGTGTGTGTATTTGTTTTTGTTTCTCTGTGTGTTTGTTTGTGAGAGTTTCTGTGTGTGTTTGTGAGAGTATCTGTGTTTGTTTGTGAGAGTCCGTGTGTGTGTGTTTATGTGTCTGTGTGTGTTTGTTTGTGAGAGTCTCTGTGTGTGTTTGTTTGTGAGAGTATGTGTGTGTGTGTTTGTTTATGTCTGTGTGAGTGTTTGTCTGTGAGAGTCTCTCTGTGTTTGTTTGTATATGTCTGTGTGTGTGTGTGTTTTTGTGAGAGTCTGTGTGTGTGTTTGTTTGTGAGAGTGCTTCACAACCCTAGGGTCAGCATAGTAATTTCACTGTTGAGGAAGATGTATAACTCCCAACTGCTCCAGGAACTGATTTCCCCTGCTTTCTCAAATGTACCTTGCTTTGGATAAAAGTGTCTCCTAAATTTTACACGCATGCACACACACACACACACACACATATATATAGGTTGCATACCTGCGGGAGATTTAAGTGCAGGTCATGGGAAACGTTCAACATATGTGATAGAAGACTTCTTAACAGTTCTGCTGAGATCCTCTGGGCATGAATGCGGGGGGGACACACCACTGTATCCTTAGAGGCTGTTTGTCTTTGTGAACTTCCACATCTTAGCTCTCAGGGGGACACTGCACAGGCTCAAAGATTTCTGCTAGCATTCTGCTACATGCAGGAAAGAGGAGCCTCACTAGCACGTTTAATGCTAATAGACTACTTCAGGATGTGGAACAGCAATAGTTTGTCTATAACCTTGGGAGGCCGGCTTTATGTGACATCGACATGGTTGCTGGGGTTTGTGGGGCTGCCTAAGTGTTTGGCTGCTAAATTTCGCAGTAACAGTGTATCCTCTGTATACGGGATGTAAGTTAGCGATAGCATTAGCAGGCTTACTGAAGCGATAATGCAGCCGTAGCATTAGCAGGCTTACTGCAGCACTAATGGAGCAATAGCATTAGCAGGCTTACCGAAGTGCTAATGGAGCAGCCTCACTGTGTGGGAGGGAGGGCAAGGGAGACCAAGCGAACCCCTGGGATCTGATAGAGATAAGAGGCTAGAAGGTCCAGATGCAGCAGGCGCCCATCTCCGGGGGAGTGGCCATGCTAGGGCAATGAATAATGGGGGTCATTCTCCACAGCCCTGCAAACCCAAACAAGAAGAGAAAGAGTCGTGCTCGAGACATTCCTGCACACCGCGTTCAGTGTCAACGCTGACCTTGACGTAAATTACACACTGTACATTATTTGTCTTTCTCCAGTCGATAATTCAGACTCTTTCTGAAGTACAGACTGTAGCACAGCTGAATTTATCATGAACTATTAGTAGCCGAGGGGCTGGTCATCCTCACCTCAAATTCATATCCACAGGCCAGTTAAAATAACCGTGTAATATCAGGATTTCATTCTCTTTGTGTGACTTCCTAACACAATGAGAGGCCCAGCAAAGACTTCACGCTAGTTTTTTCTCCCTTGTACTTAAAATAGTACTGCATTAAACATCGTCCATGTCTATAGGGTATCAGAGTGAGTATACAACTCAAAATAACATTTTTTACTGGATCCCAATCAGCACTGAGAGTCTCTAGCAATGAGTATCCTGGAACACAATGTTTTAAATTCGTTACGCCGTTCCTTGGAGTTTGCTAACAAATCAGTACGACTTGAGAAGGTGAGATGCCGTTCCACTTTGGGGGGTCGTCCTGCCGGTGGACATGCCCGCGCTTGTTTGTGTTCGTTTGAGGAGAACCAGAATAATGGTGGGGTGTGGCGGTGTTCCCCCTCGCCTGCCACTTGTAGGGAAATGAGGGTATGAAGATCAGGGGACATGACTTTGGGGAAAGTCTGCCTGCTTCTCCTCTGCAGGGATTTCATTTTGCCAGGCAGGTGGAGCGTAAAGGTGCGACACCAACCTCCAAAGGTTATGGAACATCATATGAGATCGAGATCCAGGCTCCCTTCTGGGATGGGAGAACATCAGGAAGCTGCATATCTGCACATCTTTCTCTCGGGGTAAAAGCGAGTAGAGTGAGGATCAGACATCCAGCTTCTCCCACACTCTGTATCCGTCTGCTTAGCTAGCATCAGATGCTGCATGTCCCAGGAAGGGTTAATGGACTGGGAAATACTACAGGAGAGGCTGTGAGGATTAAACATCTACTGCCACTGCCCAAAGGAATCAAGCACAAACTGTGGATTCATCTGATGGCACAATAACACTGAATAAACTGATTCACTGATTCAGTGCCAGGTCTGTTACTCTTGGACCAGACCACTGTGAGCTGACAACAGGCATGCAAGTTCTACAAATTCCCGCCCATTTTGACACCAAAACCATAACCGGGTCGGTCCTGTGTTAAAAGGCTGGAGAGGGGAGCAGCGGGGAGGTGAGGGAGTTTGCCTGCTCCCCCGAATTCCAGAACAGACAGGAAGTGGCCCCAGCACAATTACACTTTAAACCAAGCTGGAAATCAAAGTTAATGTTCAAGCCGTTCACCCAGATTCCCCCAGACCGGTGATTTGCTTTTAAAGAGTGAAAATCACCTCTGGACACCTTTCACCTTCCAGATGATTCTCTGAGAAACACTTTACAAAGTCCAGGCTTAAACCGGTTTACCAAAAGTCTCACAGATAATTTCCACATGTACTCGTCAGTTTCCTTCTCTTTATTGCTTCCTGGAGATCCGGGCCAAACTTCGTCGGCTCCACAGGAAACAGGAAGTCCCGGCCATGTCTGTCATTTGACCCGTGGAGTACATCATCTGAAGGCAGCACATCTATATTCCTCCAAATTAGATTACAGATTGATAAATACACCTTAATTCAGGTCAGTCCCTTGATTTTTCCAGTGTGGATGAGTATAGATCCGCCAAAGGTCCACTTCTCAGCTGAAAGTCATAGGGTCCCCCAGCCTGGACCAAAATCATAATGAAACTTTGAAATATGCTCGTATTTCAGCATGTAGTTGTACACAGCAAAGGACCCTGACAACCAGACAAGGCAAGGCCTTCAAGTGTGTGGAGGTTCAGAGAACTGGAGACACAAGGCATTATTTTTAGGGACAAGAGATTTTGTCCAGAAGACAGTTAATGACACTGACCATGATAAAATCTTATAGGAAGGAAGACCTGCAGACGTGTCATGTGAAAGCAAGGCGGGCAAATGTGGAAGTTAATAACAGAGCTCATTATGCAAGCAGGATTAGCTAAACTAACAGCCTTTTTCAGCGGCGGTGTTTTGCAGTTCACCTCTGGTCGCGATAAGCCTCGCTGAGATGTGACGTCAGCATGGGCACGTGCTTTAATCTGCCCCTAACACCCACTTCCTAAAAGCATCACAGGCACAGTTTTAGGAAGTGAGTGGAAGTTGAGGAGCAGAAGACTGTCCATCTCCCATTCTTCTCCATTCTTCTCCTTTCCTTGTCATAAAGACGGTATGCCAGCGGTGGCAGCCAGTCACTCTCAGCACCGTGTTTTATACCAGTCTTTCCCACGGCCTTGAGGTAGGGTCCAGGGTCGGCCTGCTCTGTTTGTTCAGTGGAGCTCAACGATGGAGCGAGCTGATAAAAAACATTCAGGGGTTATGTGGCGGCATACAATTTATCCAAAAGACCTGAAATGTACCTTTTTGCTCAAGGTGGCAGTATCAAAAGCGTGGAAATGTGTCACTGTGCCAGCCAAGGACTGAGCACTAGTGGGGGACTGTAACCTGTTCTTGACATGGTTACTTTCGACATGAATATGCAATTTAGTAACAGATGGAATGCCTGAGTAATATATTAGGAACATGGGCACCAGAGACTATAACGTTACCGTGTGCAGTGGACCCAAAAGATTTACAAGTCTTGGCACCAACAGCCTTTTCGATAAATGATGAAAGAATGAGGAGAGGAAAAGTTGGTGTGTTTTCCTTAGGCAGAAACCCCCAGGGAAAAAAAAATTTCAGATAAATTGTGATGGCCGCGGCCTCATCAGATGAGACCTGCTTGCGGTAACCGGGCCTGCAAAGTGGATGCATTCAGGCGCCTGTCCCGGCTTCTGATTCGCTGCCATTTCCAAGCATTTCAGTTGCTGTTCGTTTCATTTAGTGTGTGATATTGGGACAGCAACCACCCTCGAGAAAATCAACAGAGAGAGAAATTTGGGGAAACTGGGGTACAAACAACTCTTGCTTTGGGAAGTACCATTCAGGGCGGGGGGCGGGGGTTCAACCCAGGTTCCATAAACAGGCTGAAAACCACATACATGCATTATTATGGGGGGAAAAACCCCATTTAATTATTTAGTTACATAAGCTGCCATGCCAACATTTGCTTTTAGTGACTCCTTATCTATAACCTGCTATATCTATGAACGGTACTGTTACTGAACAAAGCCACGGCATGGAAAAGTAGCGTGATCTGAATCCGTAGCAGTGTCTGTAGTTCCCCTAGTAACTGCTGGATACCAATAGCTCTTTGCACACTGCCCTATCAGGCCAGTTTGTACCTTTGAAGGTACAACTACTTGTAGCTGGGGCTGTACCCTCACAGGTCTGCCAATGGTACCCTAGCTGTAGGTACTTGTACCTTTTAGTCTAATTTAAGGTATAGAAATGGACCTCGGGGATTTTTGTACTATTGGGGGGTACATTAATGTTGTTTGTACCTTGAGGAACAAAACTGTACCAAGGCTGTACCCGTTTCTCTGACAGTGTGTACGAAGCTTAAGTCAACTTTAGTTACACCAACACACCACTGCTGTAGGTCTGGAGATAAGAAAATATAAATAAAGACCAATGTAGCACTAAAAAGACAGGTGAGAGTAACACCTGGGTGAGATCTTTGGAGCGTGGAGCCTATGGGGCCCTGATCCACCACGTAGAATTCATGGAGGAGACCACTTCTTCACATGGTCAGCTTCGGCCTGTCAGCAGACACAACCGTTACTGATCCCTGATAGGGATCAAAAGCAGCCTTTCCCAACCTGGTCTTCAGAGTCCCCAAGACAGTCCAAAAAGACTGTGGACTGTCTGGCAGGGAGCAGAAACATGGAGTGGTGGGGGGTCCCCGTGAACTAGGCTGGGAAACACTGAGCTAAAGCCTGGATTTCTAAGACTGGATTTAAGGTGTATCGAGTTGTCTGCACAGATAGAACCAGTCTGAGAGACAGCCAGCGTAGATAAAATGGAGTTAATGGTACTTCAATAACTTTCTCATAAAGAAGCGTGCACATGCACCTCCTGCTGGAGGAGGTGCTGCAATTTGCCAGGGCCTCATGGTTACATCCATGCTGCATTGGGGGGGCGGTGAACACCTTGTGTGGGCATGTTGATGTCAGGGTTAGTTGCCTGGCCAAGGTGCCCACACACACACACACACACCTGGATTCTACAGTGTAAGTGGTAGAAGCAGGACTGATTTGGACCTGTGATGACACATTAAGTAACCCCCCCACTCCCTGCCCCCTCCTCCACTCCCATTTAAGGTGATGCAATCCTCTGTAGCCAAGATGAGACACGCACAGCACATGCATTTTACTGAACGCTCAAACAGGCTTTGAGCCGCAACATAAATAAGATAATATAAGATAAGATATACTTTATTAATCCCAGAGGGACATTTTTGAACTAGAGGGAACCAGAACAACGGCCATGCAGAGCGTGGTCTGTCAGAACAGAGATACCGCTTATTGGAAATCTAACGATATGTACTTTGATATTGAGCCCAGTTGCCTTAGGAATAGACCCTCGGCCTCGCCATGGTATGGATACACAGAACTCAGCAAGGCCCCTCGACCCTGCTTGAATGAGAGGGAAACCCCGTCAGTGACCCAGAGGGAAGGTCGGAAACACCCCCGGGGATTCGTTGCTTGCAATACCACCTGCAAATGTCCCCAAACTGCTGCAGGGTTCATGGTCAGGATTTGCAGCCAGGTTTCCACAGAACTCTTTCAGGGGGTGTCCAGAAACTATTAGCAAAAACTGGGCAAAATACATTTCTACATTTAGACCCTACTGCACAGCTAACTTCTTTTTTTCCCTTACAGAAATTCACTATGGTTTCCTATTGTTTTTTGGGTTTTGGGTATGGGTTTTTTACAGTAACTGTGGTTTAACTATGGTACCTCATGGTAATTATGATTACTAAGCTCCTACCCATAGTATGACCATGGTTTACTTATAGCACTTCATGGTAACTGTGGTACTACTATGGTTTACTTGTAGCACTGCGTGGTAACTGCAGTGAAACCATGATAAAATCATAGTCATAAACTCATGGTTACCTAAAAAGCCATAGTAAAACCATGGTTCATTTTCAAAAGGGTTGTTCTAGGAACATTCACCAAACGGTACAATTAAGGTATGGAAACAATTTGTGACATTCCCAGAACGTTATCCCACAACTACAGCACAAACTAGTAATGCAGGCAGAAGTAAGGGGCACTGCAGAGCAGTGGGTAACACTGCAGCTTTGGGCTTCTATGTTTGCGGGTTTGAGGCTGGGTGGTTCCTTTCCCAAGCACACATTGTACACTTATAAAATAGCTTTATTATTGATTGTTTTTCAACAGTATTTATGTTAAAAAGATGTTCAGGTAATAATGTTACTGTAACTTTGACAGAACCCTTGTTAAATAACATTCCATTAACGTTACAGTGAGAATGTTCTCTGGCAACCTTTACATAATGTCAGGTAATGTTCTCGGAATGTTCCCTGTTAGCTGGGATAGCTCATAGCTAACTGATATCAGCTACACACACACACACACACGCACGCACGCACGCACGCACACACAAACACACGCACGCACACACACACACGCAGGCAGACACACGGAAACCAGGCGTCAGCAAACCACGTAAGCAAACCAGAAACACAGCGTGTTTGTGTTGAGGGACATAAACCTCCGAGAGCATGCGTGCGCATGACAACCCGTAATTACGCTGGCGCTGAGAGGGGCGCCCCCCGCTGGTTGGGGACGAGCGCATCCCGTCACACAGGAGGTGACGAGGGACTGTTGATGGAAGGCTGTGGGAGGTGTGGGCTCTGCATGACACCCCCCCCCAAACCCAGACCCCGGCAAGTAGACAAACAAGCAAATACATAGTAGCGAACCGTGAGTACCGGCTCAACCAGTTTTGGCCATGTCAAGGCGGTCGTGGGCGGAGCCTGGGCCCCGATCGCGGACATGCTGTCATCCGTAAAATATAATCACATGTTTCACATGAGCTGACTCTGACAGAACGTCCCATAATACCTGTCATGCACAGATATGCTCACAAACAACTTTAATAGCTTATAAAATTACAGGTCTCTTTATTGTCCCCAACAGGTTCTCTCCTCAGTCAAGTTGTGGGGCAAGTCCCCATGGCTGGGACACAACCCTAAGCCTAAGACCACCCCCCCCCCCCCCCCCCAAGCTACATGTGTGTCCCCCAGCGGCCTGCAGCTAACGTATGTCACCCCCAGGGGCCTGCAGATAATGTGTGTCCCCCAGCGGCCTGCTGCTAATGTGTCTCCCTCCCAGCAGCCTGCTGCTAACGTGTGTCCCCCCCCCAGTGGCCAGCTGATAACGTGTGTCCCACCCCCCCAGTGGCCTGCTGTTAACATGTGTCCCCCACCCTCCAGTGCCCCCCCCAAGCTTTCGCAGCTTTCTGTTGCACCGGGCTGCAGTCCGTCCCACAGTGGGCTTAGTCACACACACCACATGGTCCTAATTCCACTTGGAAGGGGGGAGGCAGGTGGGTTCCTGGGGGTGGGCCCCTGCCCCTGGGCAGCAATCTGATTCCTAGGTATGAAATTTGTAACAACCTGAGAAAACATCCATCCAGTCCCTTCCAAGCCATTAGATTCCCCCTGAATTCTCAACAAACTGCCCCCAACCCCCATCAGACCCCCCCACCCCCTTACCATGATGGAGAAATGCCACAGAGAAGTGCATCACCATAAATCCATACAGAAGGTTCACGCTGCTGGCCGATTGGTCATATAGGCACTACAGTCCAAGTGCTCATGTTCATGCTGCAACCTGATTGGTTGGTAGTAGTTTACTCCCAGTTCCGCGCTGACATTCAGAGCAGGATTGTCGCTGAATTAGGATCTTTCATCTGTAATTAGCATGAAGATCAATCTTTCGTTAAGCGCGATTAGAAGACGAGTGGCTTAATGACAGGCAAATCCGACCGCTTATTAAAATAGAGGAAACCAAAGCAGCACACGGCTCCTATGTAAACAAACCCCATCATGCCCAAATCCTTGAGGATTCACGCAAATATGTGACTATGGGTTCCTGAGCTGAGCTGCTCAGCCCCCTGCAAATTTAAAGGGAGGCCTGAAGTGTGGGGGGGGCAAAGGGGACAGCATCTGGGAGGCGAGGAAACCAGCGGGATTGTGGGGCATGGGGGTGGGGGGCACTGCGAGCCTGTCACAGGCCTAGTGTAGCGTGACAGTGCCGGACGGGGGGGTGGGGTGTGGAGCTCGTTCCTGCTGGCCAGGTCCAGATTTAAAACATGGGGTTAGGGGAAAGCTGCCCCAGGCTAACCAGACCACTGGCGGCCATTTGATTAATTAACGATAAAGCGCGTGCGGAAATACTGACGTGTGCGGGCACAAGCGTACACTCAGGGAGACACGCCGCGAGGCAGGGCGAGATTATTCCTTTTAAAGCTTATCTTCAGCCTGGGTGTCACTGGTTCTTTTACAGCCCCATCACCAAGCTGCTCCCAGGTGCCCCCTGCTGGTGGGGGTAACAGGGGCCATAAGACCAGAGCTTAGCAGCAAACTCCCATTAAAGCTACACTAATGATTTCTCCCAAAGATGATCTGTCACTATAATTGTCACTAAAATGATTTGAAAGAAAAATATTTATCATTAAAATGATTTGTGGGTGTGTGTGCTCATCACAAGGTGGCACCAATTTTTCTGTTATTATGATGATTTAAGTTTTAATTGTTATGACTATATAATGAAAAACCACACTGTTTCATGTTCCTGGAACTCGGGGACTTTGTCTCCTACGGGGTGGTTATTAATGACAGGCAGCTGATTTATCATACAGCTTTGTTCAAACTCACCCCCACTGCAGGCCTGTGATGGCAGGAACAGGGCGTGGCCACACCCGGAGTGACTACACATGATTGGACCCCCTCAAATTCATCTTATAGACATACAAGCACACATACTTTATGGGCAATTAATCCAGTGGTAACCTACATGATTCTGGTAGAACATGCAATTTCCACCCACAGAGCAGAGGCATATTTGAACCCCCAAACGCAGGAGGAAACTGTGCTACTCAGTGCTACTAAGGGAGGGTACTGAGGCAACGCAGGAGAGGGAGAATGCAGGAGAGGCACTGAGACTACAGGAGAGGCAGGATGCAGGAGAGGCACTGAGACTACAGGAGAGGTAGGATGCAGGAGAGGGCACTGAGACTACAGGAGAGGCAGGATGCAGGAGAGGGCACTAAGACAACGTAGGAGAGGGAAGATGCAGGAAAGGCGCTGGAACAAGGCAGAAGGAGCAGGATGCAGGAGCAACACTGAGACTACACAGGAGAGGCAGCATGCAGTAGAGGGCACTGATACTACACAGGAGAAGCAGGATGCAGGAGATGCACTGAGACTATGCAGGGGAGGCACTGAGACTGCACAGTAGAGGCAGAATACAGGAAAGGCACAGAGACAACATAGGAGAGGGAAGATGCAGGAAAGGCATTGGAACTAGACAGAAGAAGCAGGATGCAGGAGCAACACTGAGACTACACAGGAGAGGCAGGATGCAGGAAAGGCACTGAGACTAAGCAGAAGAGGCACTGAGACTGCACAGGAGAGGCAGGATGCAGGAGAGGCACTGAGACTATGCAGGAGAGGCACTGAGACTGCACAGGAGAGGCAGGATGCGGAAGAGGCACTGAGACTATGTAAGAGAGGCACTGAGACTGCACAGGAGAGGCAGGATGCAGGAGAGGCACTGAGACTATGTAGGAGAGGCACTGAGACTGCACAGGAGAGGCAGGATGCAGGAGAGGCACTGAGACTATGTAGGAGAGAGCTTTGGCTCGTGGTTGCAAATACAGACTGAACATGTGTGATTTACAGTAATCCATTTCAATCAATGACACCTAATTTCACATTTGCTTGTGTGTTCCACAGCTGCCCGTCTTCAGTGTTCTTGGCTTGTCACCACTCCTCCTTTCACACCGTGATGGCTGATTACTCAATTTTCCTCGTTTAGTTGCGGATAATGATTCTGCTGAAACGGCATCAAAGAAAAGCAGAACGCAGAGGGCTCCCCGGGCGTCTTCAACCGTGAGGAATTTTAATCACAGTCGGGAGGCACCACCTACACGCAAAACCGCGTCATTTTACAACCTTGCATTTCCTGCTTAATACCAGCAATGAGCATCACACACACACACACACAGATTAGGTGTCAATATTTTTGTGGGGACTCTCCATTAATTTCTATGGGCATAAGCCTAATCCCAGGGATGACAACTTTGACCCTTACCCTAACCTTAACCATAAGTAACCAAAGTACAAGACTTTTGGCATTTTTAAATTTTTGATTCCTGTCAAAAGTTTTTATTACAGTAAATTGAGTTTACCTTTGTGGAGACCGAAGACATGTGTCCCACAAGGTCAAAATAACAGGTTTTTATCATATTGTGAGGACATTTGGTTCTCAGAATGTAATAATATCTATAGAAACACACACACACACACACACCCTGTAACCGCCAGTGCATTTTTACTACCTCACAGCAGCTTCCCAGGGTGCGAGGAAGCAGGTTTGATGAGATATCACTTACTGAGATCAGCCCAGTCCTCAGGAACAAAGGAGGGGCTCAATAAATCATAACTAATAACTTTAAAAACAATGACTGCATGTGCCGTAATTTATAACACTGTTTCTGTCTTTCAGCCAATGGGGAGGCTGCCTCTAGGGGTTTTGAGCAGAGGTGTGGGCCAGTGGTGAAGCTCCACCTTGGGTTTATAGCATAGCAGTAAGCTAGACCACACAGAGGAGACTCCTCTTATAGTTTGCAGTCAGAATGAGGAACCAATCAGCACGCAACACCTGACGGCTTGCATTTCCCTGCTGTGTCATTCGCTGTGCAGAAGGTGTGTGAGTGTGGTACAAGTGGCACACAGGGCCCCAGCAAGGGCTAAGCTGTTGGCCAACGTAACTGGAAGGTCAGAATGGTGTTGGCCAAAACAGAACACATTCTCACTCCCAGGTTCTGGCACAAATAATGAAATTATCCACTTAGGCGAACAGAGATCTCCCCACGACCTGCTAATATAGATCACAGTGATCAGCAGTGATCTGGTAGCCAGCTGACTCTTGACCCCCCAATGGCTCAATCATCTTGGTCAGTCCCTTGAAGCACCCACAGCCAGCTGGGACACATCCATCCTGAATGTGGACGACAGATCCTGCCCAGGGATTCTCAGCAGAATTTGCCCGAAAGGCAACTGTGGTGGACCAAAGAGGTGTTCACCACCACTCAAACTACACGTCTGCATGGGCCCCACTGATGTTTGGATCTGGCCCCCTGTTGGTCACAAACAGTCACTACACTAAATATTAAATAAATGTTAGTTAATTAGGAGATGCTGAATCATGTTCTGCTAACCAGCTAGCTAGGTACCATCTTCTAACTCTTCTACTCACTAGCTATATTGTTTTTTGAAACATCTGGTGAGGGAGAGTGGTAAAGGAACTTTTTGAGTAGGGACACAAAAAATAGCAAACATGGCCCCAAGTGGACCAGGAGAAACTTGAGGATGGACAGCAGTGCACAGTGTGACTCAGGAGTGCACTCTGTGAAGCTGTTACCATGTTTGCCTTCAGACTTACTTGCTACATTGTGCCAGAATCCTCC
>JAODKL010000021.1:20249028-20265517 GCA_026780765.1 Petrocephalus schoutedeni | reverse complement strand
GGGGGGTGCTTGGGGACATGGTTATGGGGGGAGGGTGGGGGTTATAGAACAATTGGACTGAATTGTGCATCATTTTAGGGTTTCTTCATGTGGACCAGCACAGGGTGGAGCTGATGCCCCACTACATCCCTGCAGTTATCTGCCTTGCTGCAGTAATGAGAGATTTTAGCACAAAGGGAGAACATCTGGCTCAGATGTCAGAAGGTCGCAGGTCACCAGTGGTAACCACTACTCCCCCGCTGCTCACCGCATGACCCGACGACTGCGTCGGCCCTCCCGTGACAGTTTCCCACCACGCCAGTACACTCCGCCGCCCCCCAGGCCATTCTCAGATAATGCAGGACAATGCCACCTGGCTGCTGCACTGGGGGTGAGGCCTCTTACTGCCAGCTAGGGGCTGATACTACATCATAGCCATACACATCAGGCCATTAGTAAGCTGAACACAGGCATGTTTGAGCACAGTGGGACAAAATGTTAAGCTAAAATAGAGGAATATCTACGTACTGTGTGAACTCTGCTCCCACAGACCACTGTTATTTACTCGGCAAAATAGAGGCTGTGTGCTATAAGATTGGCGAGCTAGTGGGCGGGGCCAGAGTCCCAGAATCCATCACTCGTCAGATTGCTAGCCAACAACAATTGCTCTATTGCCAGCCAAAAAGAATGTTAGGTCTGCCTTTCCTCCCCAGGCCTCCTTTTAGATGTGGGGGGTCTTAATTAAATTAATTTAATTAATTAATTAAAAGGCTTTGGGCACTCAATAATCTTCACTGACACAGGAAGAGCAAAGTGGGCCGTCAGACAGTGCCGCCCTTGTGGCCACTGCAGGTCTGCACTCTCCTACCATTCCATCCTCCTCGGCTTCCTCCCCATCTTTACCACCTTTGGCACTGGAAATAGCACATTTTACATAGAAGAGCAATCATGAGCAACCATGTGCCCATAAACATACATGTGAAGAGCTGGGGTCAACTATTTAGGAAAGGTCCCATTATAAAGATGAAGACAACATGGTTTTCTTTCCAGAGATTACCTTAGGGTGGTGGTTCTGACAGCTGGGGCCTTCATCTAAGGGCCCAGGAGGACAGGGCTTTCCAAACTTTTGATGACCACATAACAGCTAACACTGCAAAAATTTAGTCTAGCTGGGCTGCTCATGCTCGGGGTAGAGGGGGGAATGGGCTTGTTTGAGGGGTGAAAGATTGATTGACAGAACAGATTTAATAAGTCTCTCCTCCAAACCCCCAAGTCTTCTGCGACCCAGTGGCCACAGAGCAGCACCAGGAGTTGCAAACTTCAAATCTCCACTCGGGAGGGACCCAGAACCAACACTGGACCCGGGCTGGACCCGACATAGCAGCATCCAGACATTTCATTTCGGGGCTCAGACCTAACGAGCAGCCCCCTCCCAGGTTAACAACCCCCTCCCAGGTTAACAACCCCCTCCCAGGTTAGCAGCCCCCTCCCAGGTTAACAACCCCCTCCCAGGTTAACAACCCCCTCCCGGGTTAGCGCCCCCCTCCCAGGTTAACAACACCCTCCCAGGTTACCGGCCCCCTCCTGGGTTAGTGGCCCCCTTGATGCTGCCATTCCTACTCACATCTGTTAACAAGGTTGTTGCTTCGCTGATGTTCTGCTCCTTCCAGCGCTGTGAATTTGGACTTGCGACAAAAGTCTGGGACCACCGGGGCAGGCTGAAGATCTGAGCAGCCCTGGCAGATACAAGGTCCTGAAACAGCTAACAGCACATCTGCACTCGGGACGGACTTGTTGAAGCTCAGACAGTCTGCTGTGGGTTTTTCCTGCAGACGGGTTTGGGCTTATGGGTGGGGGGAGGGGGGGGTAGTGCTTTTGTAGTTCATGTAATTAGCTCCTGAGATCAGCGGTAATGACGCGGAACGCTGCAGACAAACCTGCAGCTGCCGCCAATCGTCACAAGTGCAGCCAACTCAGATGGATGTTTACACTGGAGTCCAAACAGATCTGAGGTCAGTTTAGGAGATGTGCGTGGGACAAAGGAAACAAAAATTCCTGCCACTGACTCCACTTCGCTTCAACTCAGTTGGAGCTATAACAAGGCCTCCATGCAGTCTAGACGAAGAGTAGGAGGAGCACCCCCATTTATCAAACCACTGCCACGTCAAAAAACAGACATGATAAGATAAGATATGATGAGCTTTGTTGATCTTGTCAATGCCATTAAGATCTTGCCAAGATCAGACTTCTCCAGCACCCGATTGGGAGACCAATTACGAAACTTCCTGTGCAGCTACAGCCCCGGATTATCAGGGATCATCCCCCCCCCCCCCCCCCCCCCCCCCTTTTCCTCTTGACATACATGATGGCTGTGAGAAAGCCAGCAGAGCTTGCGAAGCTTGGGAGGCGAATCATAACTTTACTGCCTTGGCATCCATCCTCCATCAGGACGGGGCAGGAAAACACTCTCAGAATTTGGTGTCACTAGTCAGCATGGAGCCAAGTGCCTCTAGGACTGTAGGGCAAGACCAGGCAGGTCCTTAAAAGGGGAGCAGTGAAATGGGTCAGGAGGTGAACGCCCCGACACGATTGGTTGACAAAGGTCTCGGTCCAGCCAATGAAATGGCTCTTAGCCCCGAGGGAACGGGGGCGGAAGCAGGAGGTACTGAGGTGTTTAGTCATCTGGGGTCCGGGGTACAACTCGGCGGGTAGCTGGAGGGTGCTCCCCGCTGAGATTAGGGAGTGAATGTCTTCAATGCCAACTGGCTGGTCCACAGTCTGAAGACAGGAACTCGCTACTAATCTCTGGAAAGCCTCGCACCATGCCAACGGGATGAGACTGCGTGTGACAGGGGAATTCCTCCCCAAAACTTCCCTCCAGCTGAAATGCGGCGGGACTGTTTTTTTCTTTTCGTGGGTTATGGGAAGGGCAGCTGAATATAATACCTCATCTTGGCGCCGCGGCAACGGAAGTGGGAGAGCTAAAGAGGGAGGCGGGGGGGCTGCTTTTCATGGACCTGCTGGATATTTGGATTTAAAAAGCCGAACAGGGGACAGAAAGATTTCGAACACAAAACCTCCCGGTGACATCAGAAGCCGACACAAATGTTTTTTGAATGCGGCTTTAGAGGAACACCTCCTGGAGCAGAATTTTGGGTAAAATGAATCTTTAATGAATCTTCTCCTTCAGGATGAAGGGCTGGCCAGGTTAGCAGGGCTGAGGACCACGAAATCAGGAGGTGAAGTCCAGAGATGTGGAGAGGGTCCCTTTGACTGAAGTTTAGCATCAGGTCCTCTGTTGGCCTTAGCTGGGAGACCATGGGGAACCAGAGGGAAGGAAGGTCCATTGAGTTACCTCCGAGCTTGTGGAAAAGTTTGGTCGAGCCGTAAAGGAGTCAACTGGTCATATTACAGGACAGAAGTGCTTGGTGTTAGAGAAGTAAACATCATGCATCTTTGGCGAGGCATTCAACCAACACCTGGAGGGGGACAGCGATACAGAAACTGACACATGACCTTTTTTTTATCAGCAATGTTAACAGGCTGCTAGAACATTCCCAGAAACACTGTGTGAACATTGTCAGCTGGCTGGAAGTTCATGAGAAGGTCAGGGGAGCCTGAAACCGGACCAGTTCCACCGAGGCCGAGGCCCCGTGAGTCAGCTATGTGAATTAAATACACGACACCGTGCAGGCACACCTCATCCTCGGAGAAAACTGCAGCGAAAACACCCAGAGAATTGGCCTTCAAAGCCGAACGGGTCGCAGCCATCGGAACCTTCCTGACATCATGAAAGGAAGACACACAAGCCATTAAAAACAGCTTAAAGACTCCATTAAGGGCACTCAGCCATTGTTACCCAGCCAAGACACTGGTGCTGCTTGTTGTCATTGAGGAAACGCGGCCGTCGTGCTGGAGAAACCTGGATTTGAATCAAAGTGTGAAGAGAGGCACAAAGTGTGTCTGAGAGGTCACATCTGCACCTGACCCGTGGAGGCGGGAACTCCCCCTCCCACGTGGGCAAACTGCAAATACAGCTTCATTTCATCCCCATCCTTCCAACCACCAGCAGAGCTGCCTTGTGTCCGTCCCAGGAGACAGGGGAGCACGTGGGTCCCTCACAGCACACATGCTTAGTCACACAGCATGATGATTCAGAGACGCCGATTCACTTAACCGCATGTTTTAGGATTATAGGCGGAACCAATGAAAACAAAGGGAAAGAGAGAGAAAACAGACACACACATACAAACACACAGACATACACACAGGTTTGTATTCAAATTTTTGCCCATTCATTTTGACGGGAAAAGTCATAATCCCAACAGTGACACCCTTAACCACTACCCAGCCCTAACCTTAACCATAAGTAACCAAACAAAATACAATACTTTTGGCATTTTTAGTCTTTTGATTGCAATCACAGATTTTGAATACATTTGGTGTCCACAATGTAAAATACACATAAGCCACACACAGACACACAGACACAAGCAAACACACAGCACACACACAGAGGATGCACACGCACCCGGGGCTGGCTTTGTTCTTTCTCAAAAAGACACATGAGGGCCCCTTACCCTCCTAGCATAGTGACTGTTTATGGCCAGTAGGGGGGCCCTTAACCTGAAGGGCCCCACATAAATGCCAGCTTTGAGTGACGATACACAGCAGCACTGCATGTACCTCCCCCCTCAACGTCCAGCTCATTAGCGGTCCCAGAAATTCAAAGAGCAGAAGAGACTCCATATCATTGGAGACGGGGGGGGGGAGGCACAACATTAAGCTTAACGAGGCATCAGTCAGCATGCCTCTGCCTGGCCACTCAGGAAAGGATGGCCCAGGAGACCCGGTATGGACAGATGGGAACTCACGATTCTGAGACTGAAAGGCAAGCAGATGTACTGAAATGCGCCCCCTGGAGGCTGGTCGCCGTGATACCAGGCAGCCTGCCATTCCGGGGAAACAGTACTGATCGCTCGGTGGGATGCTGACCAAGCACACAATGGGCGACTTTTCCCTGTCTTAGACTAACTGGCAGCATTAGGGCACTTCTCTACAGGCAGGAAAAAGAATCCGTGTGGCTTTAAAAAGAAAAAAAAAAAGCTATGTTCATTCACCCCCGCCCCGTCTTTTTCGTTTTAAAGTGTTATTGAAGCTGTCAGCAGCGCTGGAGCACTAAAGCCACCCCTCGCTGCTGAGAAACAAAAGTCTGCCCTGCATGTGTCCTCTCCCCCACCACGTAACCACTGGTGCCAACAACGCCAACTCATCCAGAGGGCAGAGCGTGGGGGGGGGGGGGTGGCTTTATCTGAGGACTTACCCTATGGGTTAGGCACTGCGGTGACATGTTTACCCCGCACAACAACTACTTTGCATGGAAACTTCTGGAGCCGCCATGTCTTTGGCCAGGACCCATACTTGTTTTGAGCAACAGAGATTGCTTTGAAATGCAAGGGCCCAACAGAGTGGCATAGTAAAATAGAGAAGTAAAATAAAGTAGTAGAGTAGTAACAGAGTAGTAGAATATTCTCATCTCTGCTGGGTGTCCTGAGGATTGGTTTGAGAAATACTGCTCTAGGGCCCCTAGATGGACCCTGCACTCAAAACCCAGGCTTCACTCTCAGTTTTGTGTCCTAAAAAGCAGAGCATGATGGGATATGTGAAAACTAACTCATTCCAGTGTACCTGTACATGTACAAATGTCAAATAAAACATCATTTCATTTCCATCTCAAAAGAAACAGCACCATGAGTAGAACATTGCTCTTCACCGAGTTGTCCATCGGGACAGAGAGGTAGGTAAGAGAGGTAAGAGGTAGGTTTCTGCCGAAGGTGGTAACTGGGAAGGGGCGGATTCCACACTTTTGAGGATATCCTGAAAGACATCAGCATCAAGGGGCAAGACCAGCCAATCTCCGTGAGGATGACATCATAAGATTAAAGGAGCAGGAGAGATCATGTTCAGGAAGTGGGTCATCATTATGCCTCCATGGTGGTTTGTGATGTCATAACTGACAGGGAATTTTACTTGGGGATAAGATGCAGATCCATCTCCACCCACCTGGTAGGAGCATGACCAGACAGGCATGTGCCCAGAGTGCACAAAGGTTCAGCACAGATTTGAGCCAATCCACTGCTACCAGTGCTCAGCTTTTCACTTTGCCTGAGGCTGACCCTCTCCACAAGGCCCGTTCAGGGCTCACAAACAAAACAGGGCTACTAGTCCACTCCGGAATTTGGATCAGAATCCCGGCATCCCCCCCCCCCCCCAGCAAGGAGAAGAATGGCCATGGCGAACGCACTTCCTGACGTCCTCCACTGGTGCCAAATGGACCCTTTTGCGTTTTCTTCCCTTGGAACTTGTTTCCCGTTGGCATAAACAGAATGGTCTTCGTGTGCACGAACAGCCTTCGGATTTGGAGATAAACAGCTTGACGGAGCTCCCAAGCTATCAGAGCCCCATTCAAAAGGTGCCAAACCCGGATCCTTCAAAAGGGGCCTCAACATCCTGCCACAGCATGCATTCTGCTGCGGGGCACATTGACCCTGCTAACCAAGTGGGACACTGGAGTGAGTTGGCAAAGTACCCCACTGTCTCCTGCGATGGGGCACCACTGAATCAAACAGACAAATTCTCCAAGTGCGGCCTTTCACACTTCTTCCCATCAGTTGGACAGACCCCAAGCTGTAGCCCAGGACCACCTCCCCCCCACGCCCTACAATCTGTGGCTTCAGTGGTGTGATCTCCTTTCCTGGTGAGTAGGGCCGAGGGACAAAGTCTCCCCACGTAGCGCCCATCTCAAAAATCAGTCAGGAAATCGTCCAACACAAGAGGCCACTTCTTGTCCTGATTCTGACCAGACAGAATGCTGCCCCCTCCCCACCCCCACAGCATGATTTGACGGGGTGGGGACCACCAGTGGCAGATGTTCTTCTCCTTCCTTCACCAGGCTGCTGCTTACTGCTGAGTTTCCCAGAATGCCATGCTACGAAGCCCACCCTAACTCACCCTGATTTATCAGCAGAATACTCTTACATTAGTCCTTTATCAACTGGGCTCATGTTATTTATGTACTCTCCAGAACCATGTTGACTTTGTCCCAACCTTGGAGATGAATCAAAATAGCCACATTAGACAAAATATTCTAAAGAAGCATCAATGTCTCCTTAGAGGTCAGGTGCTTCATCGTTATCCACAGCAGAGCATGGAGCTGGTAAAGAGGATCAGATTGTTTTACTTTTTGGTTGTTCTCCGCTGGATGATACATTCCAACACAGCCCCCATGTGACACCTAACATCCCATAATAATCCATCATGAGCACTGGCTCCCGCACAGCCTTGGCCTGAGGTAGCTGTAGCATCAGCATGGAACATTACCACGTCAGTTGAACTATACCAACCTTTGATGTTTACAAAGACTTTCTGGGGGTTGAAAAGACAAATTTTACATCTAAGCCCCAGCACAGAGCAGGAGAGAAGAGTTGAGAGGAGATGATTCAATTAGTCCCAAATCCTGGGGTCTTGAGGTCCTGGGATCTATAAACTTTGACAGATAAACAGCATTATCTAGTTGTTTTCACATAAAATATGTGCTGGCAGGCCATGCTAATGACAAAGAATAATTCCAAAATCATATAAGGTCCATGTCCAAAAAAATGCTATATTACTGTCACTAATTATATGCTTTACAAAACGACTGACATGTCTGGCACAAATCATTTTCGGCAACATTCAGTCTGTCTACTGTTGCCTACAAAACGCATTACTTGCTGCAGCCAGTAAAACACAACCACAAAGTTATCTTACCTATTTCTGATGGCACTACACGTGACACAGCAGTAACTGCATATGACCCCTGACCCTGTCATGATAGGTCCTCCTCTTTCTTTGACAGGCCACTGGCAAGGCTGCAAAACATACCTATTTGTGCTTTTCCTATTACGTCCAGCAACACCTCCACATTGTTCTTGGTGATGTTCTGGTTTCTTCAGGTTTTTTTTTAACTATTTCTTAATAGCAAAATATACTTGCAGAATAACAATACAATAAACTCACACCTCTCTTTTAAAGAAAAAAAATACAGTTAGAGATGTCGAGCCAGCTTCCTCAGGCTGAAGCAGAACAATCTGCCCTCAGCACAACATCAGTAGAGCAAGATAGAGCTTTTCAGCACCAATTACCTCCTCAAGCCTCATCAAAACTCATCCCAACATCCTGAAATTTAGTCAACACTCTATCGAGGCCACGGACGTGGAACAGATCTGTTAAGAGCCGCGATCCCAGCCCAGGATTCTATGATGCCGTTACCCTCTGGGGTGCCACCGCATTCCTGCGTGACTGAACAACCCAAAACGTGACACCCCTGGCTGCCGTTCAAAGCCTGCCTGGCGGCGTGCGCCGCGGTAACCTGGGAGGGGAGCTGGCGGAGGTTGCCACGGCGATAAGAAGGGTCGCAATGTCAGCTTCATAGTCAACGACTGGGGCCCCTTGTGCTGAGCTCTTTGATAGGGTTGGGTTACTGAGTGGAATACGACTGGGACTGGGGTTATGGTACCTGCACACTGTGGTGCTCAGGCCGACGTGCTCGGGGTGTGTCTGGAACTTCGGTGTCCTGTTGCAGTCTGTGCTTTTCTGAAGCTGAAGCCACCGTCGCTCGATGCCGCGGATAGCCGTTCCCTCTCCCGCGGGCTGTTCCACATCCTTCCCAGGAGGCGCTGGAGGGTGGCAGGATGTGGGAACGTGGGGCTGAGTCACGGCAGGAGAAGGAGGAGAGAGACTGAAGCCTTTGCTGACGGTGCCGCACTCAGCACCCCGACTGCGCTGACGCGGCGGCCCGTCGGGACGACGCAGATCGGAGTAGTGCACGGGCGAGCACAACCCAATCCCCGAAATTGCTGGGCCGCCCCCGCGGGCGTCCGAACGCAACCCTACACCGCACGCACAAGCAGAACACCTCAGCATCACAGCACCGCGGATCTGCTGAAGGAAACAGAGCCGGAAAAACGTGTCTGACATTGGCGAGGAGAGAGATGGGATTTCACTGCGAAAACAGCTGCAGCTCTGCCCTGCGACCGGACGTCCCGGAGAACCTTGCTGCCAAAAACAGTCCCTCGAGGGGCTGCTTACCTGTGCAGAACCCTAGCTGACACGGGCCGCACTATAGGATGGTCACCATGTCCTCTACCAGAGAGGACAAGGGTGCGCATACACCATGGTCATCCTGGCCTCGCAGCCCAAATTCCCAACCTGGGCCTGGTACATTTCACCCACCATCGCCTAGTGTGAAGCTCATTGGACAATTTACGGTTCATCCAACTGCTAAACAAAAGCAATGCTATTTTTTCCCCCCTTACGATCAATACCTTGATGGGAAGGTTTAAAATTCACAGCTCCAATTAATAACGGTAAAATGAATTACGGCAAAATTAATTACGGTAAAACAGCAGTTTCCCTCTAAGGATGTTGGTGGACAAAACCCTGAGACGCTGTCATCTACTTAGAAGACGCCTTCAGGGTATGCAACCAGACACCAGAGAAAGGGCTCCACCCCCCAGCTGACGGCGGCTGACTCACACGTATGTCTCTTCCCTGGTGTCACAGGGAACAATGCAAGAGTGAAAACAGTGGAGAAAAATGCCAAAGTAGACCTGTCCGCCTCTGCCCCGCCCCCTAGCCACCCTGCCCCGCCCCTTCTCTGCCCCTCTGCACCGCCTCCTGCCCCGCCGGTTCTCCGCGCCCTGCCCCGCTATTCCCAAGCTTGCGAGCCCACCTTACATTGAGGCAGTCCATACACTGCAGTTGAGTACAGTGCAAGCTAAGTCACGTGACTCCGACTTACTTAGATCATGTGATCACTATGATGAACAGGGGATGAGGGAGCTTTGACAGGCAATCCATTGAATAAGTATGATCCCGATACCTTTGTTTGAGGGCTATGCGTGGGTCTTCAGGGGTCTGGCTACCCTGCTCCCATTCAGCTGTCACATCCCCCAGCTCACCAGCCAATAATCACAGCAAAATGCCCTGCCCTCCCAGTCCGCAGATGGGGCTCTTTCCATTTGAACCCCGCCCCTTGGGTCTGTGAAGCAGTGTGATGCATCCTAACGCCGCACCGCAAACCCGCTCTGTGATACCACAATATGAACTGTACCTTCATCACCCGATGGTCAGTACCTCCATAGACCCTCGTATGACTGAGGAGAAGAGACTGAGCAAATGCAAGCAGACGATGGTATCTCAGCCAGCCTGTGAAAGGGGGTGCATATAAGAAAGGCCTCATTGTGCACGGTGCACAGCGTGCGGCCTCTGCACCACAGCAGCCTGAAACATGACCTGCTTGGAAATGCCAAGGGGTTGTATACTTATCACCAACCAGAATGGCTCCCTGGCTTCCTCAGGGTAAGTAGGCCAGGTAGCTGGGAGGTTGAGAGCGTACCTCTCAAAATGCATCCCTAGGCAGACTTTCATTAGGCTAGGACTGACTAACAAGCAGCATGGCTGCGGTGAGATGGGGCTTCTGTACCATACCTGGGGGACCGGGGCCCTCGTCCACACCTGCAGGCTCATGCAGCCCACTTCCCACTCCTGGGCCTCTGTGCTCCACTGGGCTGGAATGAGAACACAAGGCCAGATGCCAAGACAGCAGGAACAGGAGAGGGGTAAGAGCGTCAACGTTTAGCAGCGGCGTTTGTTGAGGAGCAGGGAAGGGGGTGCTAGCGTTAGCATTTAGCAGCCGTGCGATGAGGCGTGGAGACGGGTTACGAGTGTTAGCATTTAGCAGCTATGTGATAAGGAGTTGAGAAGGGTTACCGAGCGTTAGCATTTAGCAGTTGTGTGTTAGGGAACGGAGAATGGGTACAAGCATTAGCATCTAGCAGCCGCGTGACAAAGAGCAGAGAATGAGTATGAGTGTCACATAGCATGCCACGTCCACCTTTTTCAGGGCAAAAAAAAATACACACTGAATCTAAGCATTCACCTTGGCAAATGACCTGGAGGGCAAGAGCTTGACGGAACTACTGAAGGAAAAGAGCAGAAGTAATGGCGAGGCCGATGGAGGCAGACGGGACAGGCGGGGAAGGCGTCCCGCTAATCGGCTTAATGCGGCACAGCGCTTGACTTCCCTAGTTTGGGCCCTCAAATATTGGATTAGAGGAAATGGAAACCAGTCACTGGAGAAGCGATGAGCGGGCCAGTCTGGCCAGGGCTACATGATACGGCCTCATAGACCGAGCTACGCAGATCACACTAATTACAGCAAGGATGCAAAGACCCTACAAAGGGTGCTCTTAGGAAGTTCAGTGAGCTGCTGCATTCGAAAAACTGATATGGGGAATTAGCCATGTGACTCTCCATCAATCAATCAATCAATCAATCAATCTATCTATCTATCTAGCTATCTATGTACATGGTGAGCTGGGACTATTATGGGAATTACTACTTTTTGTGTGGCATATGCCTCTAGGCCCCATTTGAGGGCAGAATCATCTCACCATCAACACAGAGGTTGCACATCCGTGCCCTTAGCCAGGCCTACACTGGTAACCCTGTGTGTGCGTGTCGACGGGCCGGACCACTTCAAAGCCCATCAGGCCCGTCACAGGGCAGTGCCGACCCGTCCCAGACACGGTGGCCCTGCGGGCTCAAGCTGGCAGCAGGGTGCGTATCACTTTACAACATCATCGGGCTCTGGGGTGCTCTGGTGTCGCTGAACATCTGGTGAAGCTGGAGAGCTCAGCAATTAGGACTCCTGGACATCTCTTCCTCACCCGTTCCAGGTGGGGGGTAGGGGGGGAGCTCATTTTTCAGTTAGATGAGAAAGATGCATCAAACGGTCGAACGTGTCAGAAGGACTAGAATCTAACTCCATCTTTAGTTCCTTGGCACAGAGAGTTGGGTGTCGTCCAATTTCACAGTGTTCAGGCCTTGTCTGAGGCCCGTGGGATTGTGGGTAAATTTCAGTCAGCTTGTTTTCATATAATCTCCTTGATAATTTTCTAGCTATTTCTTCTTCAGAAAATGGGGGGGGGGGAGCTCCACAGTTTGCCTCAGCAGTGAAGCAACAGGTGAGAGGAGAAGTGTTCTGTTTTCCACTGAGACATGAGTGAGCGATGTGACGGCACTAATTAAAAAGCCATGATTAAACATGCAAATGCACTGCAAAAGGACCCTGTCATTGCCTGGTATCCTTGGGGAAATCCACTGGAAATCTAACCATGAACTAAGCAATAACAGGAGGGGTGCAGCATGGGGATGATACTGTGAACATTCCTGGAATGCGTTCTGTCAGACAGACGTCATGGGTCATAGTGCAAACTCTTGTTCGGGGAAAGTGGTTTAGATATTTCCCGGGTCACACGATTGGTGGAAGAAGCATCAACATGATGAGTAGAATGGAAAAGGTGAACTGGGGGGAGGGGGGCAGCCATGGTTGGCAGGGGAGAGAACTGGGGTCAGTGTGTGCGTGGTTTAATAAACAAACTCGAGGAAGGGCCCAGAAAAGGGGTGGGGCAACTCTGTTGCTATGGCAATGCCAAAGCTATGAAAACAAAAAGGAAAGGTTGTGAAATGCCACGCACATGCTGCTGTTTTCGAATACTTATTTACAGTGCTGGGGAACTAACCCACAAAAGTACTCCACTACAGAAAAGTTCAGGTCCAGAAAGTGAAAATCCAGACCAAGGTTTTGATTCAATAAAGCAAAACCTTGAGCATAAAGAGTCACAGCTATGGAGTACTCAGCTGGTTGGGTGAAACAAAACCTTGGTCTGGATTTTTACTTTCTGGAGTAACTTCCCCAGCACTGCTTATTTGCTTTTTTTAACCACTCGTTTCCACATATAGTCTCTGTTGTATCGGTTTGTATTCTCTGTTGCTGTAATGTCCAAGATTTCCTTCAGACTCAGTAAAGTTTCTTGCACAGTATTTGAAGGGAACCAAGACAGTTTCAAAGTACAGAGTCTCAGCCCCAAATAGTCTCAGTCTCAGTCCCCTGTAGCTTTGAGCTGCACTGTTGATGACTGAACTGTGAAAAATGGCTTAAAAATTACAAAATAAAAATGTTTTCATGTCAGCACTGTACCACAACATCTTGTGAGACTACGCCAGTGAGTAGGGGTAAAGTCTATAACCACCTGGATAACTCACAGACAGATGTTGCACTGGATTCACATGTTAGACCTGTTTTGTGCAGAGAAAAGCCGAGTAGCAGGGTATTTACTGACTGAGAAAGACACTTTTGTGCCAAACTGGGTCAAAGAGTCCTTCAAATGTCTCGTTTATCATGTAAACTGTTCCACAAACACTGCGCTCAGATAAATGCTACTAACAACACCTCTGGCTTCACGGAAGTTCCCAGATTTGCTTTCAAGAACATGATCAATTTCTGACCTTAATCTTTCAACTGCAATGTTACAAACAAAAATGAAACCAAGCCTCAGGCTTAGAGGAGCTTTCTAAGATGGGGTCCAGTTTTGGGTCCAGCATAGTGCAGTGTTGGAATTTCCTTACTAGAGCTAGAGTATGGACTGGGGGTGTGGCCTTTGTTTGTGGGGGTGTGGCTTAGATATGAGGGCCGTACTTACACTTACCCAGGCACAGGCAGCAGCATGGGCAGCACCTGGGTCGCATCCCTCGTGTTCAGCAGACACGACTCTAGCAGCTGCATGCGGACCAAAGTCACGCGTGACCCCCTGCAGCAGAACGAGGAGACTGGGGGTAGCAAAGGGACGAGGGGCACGATGGCACATGGCAGCATGGAGTGGGAAAAGGCTACTTCAGCAGAATAATAAACACATAAATATAAATAATCGCAAAAGAACACAGAAGGAAGGTAGCACTCAGATCCCCAGGGAGAAACTCGGCCAGGTACAGCTGCAGAGTCTAAAAGCTCGTCTGGTAAGTGCTGAGCACGTCCCTGGCAGGGAGCCTTCGCTGAGCCCGCTGACGTCCATGCAGCAAAGGCCCCGACCCACGCAAGCTGCCAGTCAGGCTCATTGTGTCGCCACGTCGAGGCTGTGGTTGGGGGTACAAAATGTACTGTGGGGGGACCCCAAAGTCCAGGCCTTGACCCTCCTGAAGCCTGTAGTGTGAGCAGGAGATGAAATACTATCTTAGAGAAAAGGGTGTTGGAGTAGTAAGTGACTGGAGCTCTCACTCCAGGATGGACCTGACAGCACAGGCTAGAGGTTCCTTCCATGAGGTCCCGCGTGGCAAGGACAGAGCCCCAGCAAGGTGGCGAAGTGCAATGGGTCAGGAGCCGAGGTGCAAAAAAGACAGGAAGGAGGTGGAGGAAGAGCCAAAGCCTCTGCTAAGTAAAACACGTGCAAATGTAAAGGTCACAAACCCTTACGACATACATCATCATGTAATACCGACTCTTCCCCAAAGATCCCTCCAGCTCATCTCCATCCATCATCTGGAAAGTGTGTTTGTCTTACTCATCAAGCGAGTGATCAGACAACTCAGAAAGAGATTTATGGATTAGGGTTAGGGGAGCGATACCCGCCCCCAAGATGTCTCTTCCTCCATCGTGTTCATCAGAACCATGGCACCAATGTGAGTCATTTCTGAAGAAATCAGACAAACACAATGGGTTATGTACCTGTTGCCTGGATCCAGCTAAAACTATCTGGGATTGGTCATTTGGATTTCGTATAAAACTGCCGTTAGGAGACTCAATAAAGAATCAGTAAGTGAGATGATAACGTGTACATTTTGGGGCACTTTTGAAAAATTATGACACACGTTATTCTAGGAAGTCAGTAATAAATGGGGCTACAGTACCAATATTGCGTTGTAGCAACTGTAGAAGAAAGTCGTGCTCTGCTGCCCTCTTGTGGCCAGAATTTGAACTTTAATGTAAGTTTCAATATTTATTTGAAAAATTCATGAAATAAGCAAAACCACTGAAACAGAGTTGAATATTAGAACGGGCAAAACAAAAAAAAATATGTATATATATATATATATATATAAACCAAACATCTATTTATTACATCAATTTTTTGACATATTTCACAAACCAAGCAACCATCCACTATCTATCTATCTATCAACCAACCATGCATAGCATGATATTCCATTTGTATAATGTTAGCATGCCTAGCAGGGTAGCATGCTATTCCATTCATACAATGTTAGCATGCACAGCAGGGTAGCATGCTATTCCATTCATACAATGTTAGCATGCACAGCAGGGTAGCATGCTATTGCATTCATACAATGTTAGCATGCACAGCAGGGTAGCATGCTATTCCATTTATATAATGTTAACATGCACAGCAGGGCTGGGTAGCCGGTCGACTATGGACCCCCAGCAGTTGTTTTCTCCTTCTCTGTTTTCTTTCTTTCTTACTTTCTTTCTCTGTGTTTTTTTGGAATACATGAGACCATAAAACAAGCTATTACTATTCCTAAATATGACAGTTTAACTTGGTAATGAATGGTTTAATCATCACAGCTGGGACTACTTATCAATGCCGGTGCATGTGAAAGTGATAAATAAAAGTCGTAAGGCTAGTGTGAAGTGATTCTGGCAGTGTTCATCCGACTTTCAGACTTTGCTGGGCCACCACAGTGACTGAGATGTTTTGTTAAGTCTTTAGCTCACCTCATGTGAAGAGCTTAAATAATCAACAAACCATACTCTTGTCTAGCACTACTATTATTTTGTGGGGTGGGGGAATCATTTCTACAGCTAGGATAAGAGGACATACACTCACTCTTCAGGCCTCTGCACATGGACGTTGTTTGTAGTTACAGAGAAAAGAGGACTTGCTTAAAATCTACATAAAATCTCCCATACCTTACTAAAGCACTAGTGTGCCTTGTTTAAGCACTCCCGTACCTTATTACAACACTCCCGTACCTTATAGCAGCACATGCGCGCCTTTCTGCCGCACTCCCGTACCTTATTACAGCACTCATTCACTGTATTGCAGCACTCGTGTATTGTATTACAGCACTCGTGTTCCGTATTGCAGCACTAACATATTGCAGCACTGGCGTACATTATTGCAGCACTCGCGCACCGTATTGCAGTCCTCCCGTACCTTACTAAAGCACTTGTATGCCTTGTTTCAGCACTCCCGAACCGTATTGCAGCACTCATGTTACGTATTGCAGCACTCGTGTACCATATCGCAGCACTCGTGTACCGTATTATTGCACTCCCATACCGTGCTGCAGGACTCGTGTACCGTACTACAGTACTCATGCCCCGTATTGCAGCACTCGTGCACTGTATTTCAGTCCTCCCATACCTTCCTAAAGCACCCGCGTGCCTTGTTTCAACACTCTCGAACCGTATTGCAGCACTCGCGTAACGTATTCTAGCACTCGTGTGCCTGATAGCAGCACACACACGCCTTTCTGCCATACTCCTATACTTTATTACAGCACTCATTCACCGTATTGCAGCACTCATGTGCCGTATTGCAGCACTCGCGTACCATATAACAGTCCTCCCGTACCTTATTGCAGTCCTCCCGTACCTTACTAAAGCACT
>JAODKL010000021.1:20232214-20245402 GCA_026780765.1 Petrocephalus schoutedeni | reverse complement strand
GTACGCCCAGTGCTGCTCCGCCTGGGCATGCTCAGTGCTGCTGCGTGAGCCCCTCTCACTGGGCATGCCCAGTGCTGATGCGTGAGCCCCTCTCACTGGGTATGCCCAGTGCTGCTCCGCCTGGGCATGCTCAGTGCTGCTGCGTGAGCCCCTCTCGCTGGGTATGCCCAGTGCTGCTGCGTGAGCCCCTCTCACTGGGCATGCCCAGTGCTGCTGCATGAGCCCCTCTCACTGGGCATGCCCAGTGCTGCTGCATGAGCCCCTCTCACTGGGCATGCTCAGTGCTGCTGCAGAGCTTTCTGGTTTTATTAATCACCCATCACTTACCAAACACTTGACATAGTGAAGTATGTTGCTAACCATAAGGCAAACTCTAAGCTCTGGAGGACCAAAGACTCCACAGGCCTCTCGCCATGGAGATGGGGAAGGCAGATGATTGGAGTTGGAAAGAAATGGAAACTCAAAGCTTGATCCCGAAGGGGGTGCAGACCAGCAAAGGGTGCCGAGGAGAAGCTCGGGGTTAAGACAGCGCCCTGGGTAACAGCAGCCAAAACGATCAGTGCCTATGCTGTGTGCGGCCATTTGTCAGCCGTCCCCCCCGGGCAATGCGGCTTCCAGAGCTGATATGCCAGCATGGAGGTTCTCAGTAAGGAACAGCCTTCACCTGCTGCTCCGCCCCCCTCACCTTGGCTCCCCATGCCGGTGATTGAGTTACGCCCTGGCTGTCACCGTGGTGACACATTAACACACTGACACTGTGGGGCTGTCAATGGTGGGGGGGGGGGCTTAGTGGGGGTTAGGGGTTCTGTGTGCCATCAAGCCTTGAGAAATTCAGAAAGCTGAGTCACGTCGGGATCTCGTCAGGGAGAGAGAGAGCGAGGGGAAGAGGCACTGAGTGAGATGAAGAGCAAGTGTGGGAGAGAGCGGGAGAGAGTGAGAGAGAGAGAGAGATGGAGAGAGGGGAGGGGCGTGGTGAGTGTGGCGGAGCCAGTGAGCTGTGCTGCCTTTGTGGAGCAAGAAAGCAGATAGAAAATCGACCAGTCAGCAACCGGGAGAGTCAGCGGCGCAGGTGGATTCAGAAAGACTCCCCCCCCCCCCAAGAGACAGGGGCGCTGGGACACCCCCCTCC
Source organism: Petrocephalus schoutedeni (assembly GCA_026780765.1). NCBI lineage: Eukaryota > Metazoa > Chordata > Actinopteri > Osteoglossiformes > Mormyridae > Petrocephalus > Petrocephalus schoutedeni. The sequence continues at coordinate 20,244,273 of JAODKL010000021.1, read as the reverse complement.
CCCCCTCGCAGCTAGCCATCAGGCAGATTCCGGTACATTCCTGGTGGTTTCTCCACTCCGGGTTGAAGTCTGCTGTTTTGGCATCCACCCTGCTGGCTTCTGTCACCTCTCTCCAGGAGTTTCCCCACACTGGTGTCTTTTTCCCTGTGGCCACCAGAGGGCAGTCGAGAGTACTCCGGACAGGCAGGCTACTGACTTCACATGCCTGGACGCGTTCATTCTCCCACTCTTCAGGTGGGAACTGCAGCTGGTGGTGACCATCATCACTCTCCTCCCTCCATCTGAGGACTCATACAGATTATCTTGGGACTTCTGCAATCATCTGTGAAGGACCTTGGCAAGGGGTGATTGAAACTGCATGCCTCATTCCATCTCTTTCCTCCAGTTGGGACTTTGACTGGTGGTGGGCATCCGCTCAGCCAACTCTCTTGTGAGTACGATCTTTTGGCTGGTGAGATCATCCCCGTTCCTCTTTCCTGGTGGGGACACGCTGATCCTCACACCACCCTCACCGCCCGTGAAGACCCCCCCCCCCCCCCCCCCCCCCCCCCCCCCCCCCCCCCCCCCCCCCGCCGTGAACCACAGCCATGACCCCGATGCAGCGCTTGCTCCAGCTGCCGGTCAGCGCCGTCAACATGGTGAAGACGGTACAGGGGGCCCAGGAGGAGGCCAAGAGCCCCGTGCTGACACCAGACAGCTGCCAGGCCACCTGGTACAGCGCCGTGCAGCCCGACGAGCTCCGCCACCTGCGGTTCACCGGGGAAGGCGAGGAGCCTCCAGCCCAGTCCGAGGACGGGTCGGCCGGGCCCTTGGCCCAGACACAGCCACTGCGGTAGGAGCACCTGACGCTCGTTACTCTGTCATGTTGCCATTTCCAAAACCAGCTTAGGCTCATCTAACACAGAAGTATAATTAACCTGAACCTGGGTAGGAGCAGATCTCAGTATGCGCCTTTGATCATCTTCTTGTTCCTCGAGTGTGGGAGGGAGGCTAACTCAGTGATGCTAGTGGGGCGGTGTGGGTCACTAGTTTAAAGTTCGGTGCCCATGATATGATCGAAAGGTCACCAGCTGGAATCCTCAGGTCAGCAGGGTGATTTCACCATTAGGTGTTTGGACAAGGCCCTGAATCCCCAATTGCTTGCTGTTTGTCCAAGCTTTTCTTCAGCCCCAGATGCTGATAGATCATCCTCGTGTCTGCTTTACTTCTCTCATCCCCACCCTACATGCACATGATGGATTGGATAAAGTCAGTGGTGCGTGTCTTCAGCCCTCAGAAAAGCCAAACAGCTGTACTCCTTTCCTATCTCTTATTCAGTTTTACGTCCATGCTTCTTTTACCTGGAGCCCCTCAGTGTAGGACAGCCTTTCTACCAGCTTGTCTGATGGACAGATTCTAGATGTGGACGTCTCACGGAACACTTTCTGGTTACTGATATCCCCAGAGTTGTTGTAGCTGTTGCTGAGCTTGTGATGTCATTGGGTTATGTCAAAAGACCAGGAGACGAAGGGACGGTGATCTGATGTTAAGAATGTAGCTTTTCCCATAATTCACCTGGTTCTTCAACCTATTAAAATTAATGGACGTTAATGCAGCCTTCAAAGCTGACAGCGGCTTTCTATTTTGTGGTAATGTAGATCAGGAAACAGCATGTTGTGTGCCTGATGCACCGTTGTCCGGGAAAGGTGGCAGTTTGGCAGGGTAAAGTGACACCACGTTCAGGGTGTGCTGTGTCCTGCTCTGGGCACTGTGCTCTGCTGTCGGTTCTCACATTCTCATCGCCTGCTAACTGAAAAGGCTGGTCTGCTTTCAATTCTCCTGCTCTGTGGCCTGGAAACGTGGAGTCGGCTCCGGTTACCCGTCCCGCAGTGACACACTCGCCACGCCGACTGGAGACAGACATCTGCGGGGATTCTGTGACACGGGAAGTTTTTACTTATTCATGGCTCAGGATGAATGGCCAGGCTCGCCTGTGCGACTCGCTACGGGAACCTGTAACTCTTCATAAGCCGAATTCCCAAATCTAAGGCTGCCTTAGATCTTGGGGATTTTGCAGATGATCATGAGGATGACCAATGCCTAGGAAAGGTGGCGGTTTGTCCTTACAAGGTGCCAGGTGTCCTTATATCTCTGTTAAACCTTTGCAGTGAAACATAAGTTATAGGCATTCCCCGTGCTAAGAACGTCTGACTTATGGGCAACTCAAACTTATGGACGGACTGCCATAAAGCCTGTTATAATAAAAGTATGGGTTAAATACAATGGTTTGTGATAACAAACACACACACTACATTGTGATACTTGAGAAAATACTGTGCAGCTTCAGTGGTTCATCAGCTTGAGGTATACTAGAGTACCATATGCAATTACTTTGATTATTATTAGGCAATTATTATTGTTATTATGTACTGTATTATTATTTTTCTGACTTACCTACAAATTTGACTTAAAGACAGACTCAGGGAACGGATCTCGTTAATAACCTGGGGACGCCGTGTAGTTCATTTTGGAAAATACAGACTCAGTGTGTGATTTCAGGGCAGTCTGCATAACACCATCACACTGCTCCCTATGGGCTCCCTCACATGTTGCATGCAGAAATGTTCTCTCTTTTCTTCTCAGTCACCTTCACTTCAGATTCTTGCACTTCCTGAAACCTCCAGCAGGTGCCTGGGCACACTGTAAAGCACAAAACGATGGGTGATATTTTGGTAACGTCTTCCAGCTGGTCACTCACAGGGGGGTTCTTTGCTCTCCAATATGGCTCAAAACAGCTACAGCTGGGTTAATTCAGAAGGTCAGAAATTGGAGAAGGTCTCAGATCAGCTTCTGTTGTGCTAATTCAGGTTTTATAGTGCTGTATCAGCAAAAGCCCCAGCCTAAACAATCTGGTCCTCACTCTCCTTCTGGTGGTCTTTTGTTTAAGAAGCTCTGAAGACCACAATGTAACATCTGCCAAATCCTTGCGGCTGGAGAATCCTCTCGTGGGTGTGCCGAGTCATGGTCTTCTGCCGAAAACGGATTTGTTATGCGGTTGTTAATGTCAGTTAATTACGAATTAATTTTGCAGAACCTGGGCCCAATAATCCAGCTCACCTTCATGTTTTTGGCTGAAGTCTTATTCTCGTTTAGGTGCTAAACCCATCTGACACAGCTGCGTTTCCAACTGAAGTATTTCAGGTTGACTGTGCTGCTCCAGATTGCCCACTAAGGACATTTGGATTCCAGCTTGTGTTCTTAATCAGCACTGTTCCAGTAAGCCAGTGGATATGGGCAGCGAATTATAAAGCTGTTAGTCAATCACCAGTAGTGTAATAGTGATAAACTCTGGCTTTAGGTACAGGGCACCAGGGGTTTGGTGCTGTTGTACAGTATGTCTGTACAGCGTGCATGACGTGTGATGCGGGTGAATAATCGTCTGCATAAACCAGTGTTTCCCAAACAGGGCCCCAGGGACACAGTCAGTCCTGTATCCTGCTCCTTCCCAGCTCCCTGCTAGGCAGCAAAGAGGGCAAAAACGCGGACTGTCTGTGGGTCCCCGAGGACTGCATTGGGAAACACTGGCATAAACAAATAATGTGGGTCCTGGGGCTGGACCGGCCGATAGCCCCTGACTTGGAGGCCCTATTCAGGTCTCTCCAGGTTCAGAACAAGCACACAGTTATTTCGCCCCTAGCCAAACATGATCCTTTTCCCGTCTAACACTGCAGCAGTTCATCCTGCTTGTCACGTACTGTAGACTTACAGTAACATCCATTTCTGAGTGCTCAGTGTACCAGGAGTGGTTTTAAATAGCAGCCTCGTACAGTTTTGTTCCAACAGCCAACAACTGAAACCAAATGGAATGTATAAGAATTCTGTTCTTGGAGGCTGCTGCATCTGGGGAGTGAAGCCTTAGAGTTGGGGGCGGAGGTTCCATCCAACCCCGTCAGGTGTCTCTGTTTAAGCGAGTGAGGCGGTCTAGGTGGTGACGGTTATCTGATTCGCTTTATTGCATTCTCGGTTACCATGGAAACCGACCGTGCCCCCAGAGTTTCGGCCACACATCACAGACAGCTAATTCCTAGGTGGACAGGAACACTGGTTTTGAAGATGGAGTTAACTGCTACCCAGTGAAGGGCCGTCATGTTTTTTTTCCTTTTTTTAGATCTATGCTTTTCTTATCCTTCTTACTTGGTGGGGAACCCCCTCCTTTCAGAAAATCATCTTGACTTGGCCCCCATTCTCACTGCCACTTAGAGACCCATAGTGAAATGTGGGAGGGCTCCACAAAGCAGACCCACCCAGTCTTGACGCCTTGTGAAATAAACTCTTACCCCCCCCCCAGGTGTGACACCTCCCCATTTCATGAAAAGATGGGTTCAAACCCTGAACATCTACCACAAACTGTCCCATCTCAGGGGTTTGGTGCCTTGTGCTACTTCTGAACTTCTAGGACTGTCTTCTTCCCAGCACAGATGTTCTGTGATCGCCAGGCCTCTCCCCACAGTCTTGCCCCCCCCCCACCCCAACTCACACTGCAGTTAGCGTTTATGGCCAACTACAGTCCACCCAGTCCTATTTTTAAACGCATAAAGGGAGATTTCGTGAGTCAGTGTCGGTGCTGTTTGAGGAGGAGGTGTGAAATCCTCGCTGGTCTATCCCGGGCAGAAATACACCAGCATACAGCATACATACAGTCAGCAGGAAGATCTCCGCTTTGATCAGAAGGCAGGAACTAAACCATTCTGACGGAGTCTGCATCTGCTGCAGTGAGTCTTTAAGGTAACAATAGTGTGAATGAATAATAAACAAGAGCCAGATGACAATGGAGAGGAAAATATTCTGTAACACTTTCTGTGAAGCCCATATTTATAAAGCCTAGTAACTGTTCTTATAATTCATTGTAACACATTACATTATTATGTACTATTATTATTGTTATTATTATGTACAATGCACTACTATAATGTGTTATGCCTTTTTATAAATAGTGAGAGTCTGGTTTATGATACTTTATGATTGCATTATAATGCATTATGAAGGAATGAGTAAGGCATTATAATGACTGCTTTAAGAAAAGCATTACCAAATATTATTCCAGTGGTCCAAGATCTACTGGCTACCCAAACTTTGCCATGCTGACAACTAAAAGGGTCAGAATGTGCAGTGTGTGCTTATGTAGTGATATCTTCTGTACATTCCAGGTGCCGGGCATCCGGCCATCAGTACAGGGCGTCAGTACAGATGCATGACCCGCAAAAGCAACAGCAGATGGAAAACGGCAGCCTGTGTAGTTAGAGCCTTATTTAAGCTAGGCTAAAGTGTAATAGGTCTAGTGTAATAGCCTGCAATTGAAGGGCTGCTCATCTAATGCACACACAAGGCACCGGGAAGATGGGGAAAAATTTGCGTGAGAGTGAGGTGAGAGCCCCAACTCGATGGTACCAGCTGACAAGGGCTCTCATCCGGAGAATCTGCAGGTCTTAATTTTGCACATGCCGCAAAGAGAAAAGCAAAGAATCCATTTAAGTCTTTTATTTACGCACTTCTAATGATCTTAAAGATACATTGAGTGTGTCGTCAATGGCAGCTTAGCATTAACAAAGACCCTCCATAGCCTTGAGCACCCACTTCCTTAATAGGCTACAGATTTAGCTGGACACAAAGGGCAGAAGGTCCACCTTCAGACCTCCTAAGCATGCTCTGATCATGGTTTGAGCCTGGGCCTTTACTGGGAGTACAGCATAGCTATTCTGTATTTATACAGGCTTATACTGCATACTAAACTGGCGGTGTAGTCAAAACCATTATGTCAGAGCAGACACCTTACCATGAAATTACAATGGCCCGCCCAAGCGCTTCTGCAAAACAGCGAGGCATTTTCACATTATGGGTATTCTGGCTCTTTCCACAGTTCTGCAGGCTGTTTCACTCACAGATGATTAGCAGAGACACACCTTGACTCAAATGCAAACAGACACAGGTCATTTCGTGGCCTGCTGATTTCTCATCCTAATGTCTTTTCCCTGGCTGTCTTTGTTCACGGAGCTGATGCTTTGAAGGCGACGCTACAGATTATTTTGATCCGACCTAAAGCGATGATCTGTCTGTGTGGCCGATGAGTCACCCACTGCCATTAAATATAATCATTTCGCGAGCGCCCAACACTGTGTCAGGAAGCGTGCATGCTGTGATGAATTCACAAGGACAATTCCAGACTGTGTAAACACACATCATCGGGCCGAATGGCAGCTTGCGGAAATCTCTGTGTTGTGAAAGGGGTTCTGGGGCTGGTGACTGGACCATCTCTGTATGAGGTTCCAGAATTATCTCCCTCATTATCACCAGGGCTCCCTGTGTCATGATCTCTGCTCCATCTGCCAGCGTTTGACATGTGATTTTGTTGCCATCTGATTTGCCCCTGGAGCACCCATTGAATTGCTCCTGATAAACTCAGCTTTTATGTAAATCAGATTTATCCCCAATACCATTCACACCTTATATAAAAATATATTCGTAGCATGTACTAAAGAACATATATAGACCAACCAATCAGATGTTTTTTATTAAGGCTGGAGCGGTCGCTGTCTAGCTCCAATTTCGCTCCGATACCGCTCAAACCACGAGCCTGAGGCGTGCCCAAATCTACCCAGAATTCACCTGTACCACTATCAAGACTGTTACACAAAGGGTGCTTTTGGTACCTCAATAAAGTACTAAAACTTTGCTACTTATTTTGTGTTTGTCTTCCACTGACGTAAAAACTGGTACTGGTACTGAATAAAATGTGAGGCGGGGCATTTCGTACTGAATTCGAAAAATGGCTGTTGTATACAGCTGGACGATGCTGGATATTAAATGTAACATCGCATGTTATGCACATGCAGTTCTTACGTCGCTAGTGAGTTACATTAAGATCAGACTTTTTCTTACTTTCAGTTCTGTACGGACAGCGCAGGGGGTTGATGTTTCGCTAAAACATTTTTACTTTGGAATAAGGAAAAAACTTAGCTAACTTTGCAATTTTAATGATTATTCCTTTCATATATTATCCAATTATGTTTTATCAGTTTAAAGTTTACCTCCGCTGCTTTTGCCTGAGCTTTACACGCGTTCTCCAAGACGATCATAATCATTCTCATCCTTGCTGTTTAAATCACTCCTAGACAGGTTTGTGAGAAATTTATGTTAAGTAATTTTTGCTATATAAAGACCCCAATATTTATTATAACAAAATCACATCGCTATATTTGGAAAGTCTCCAATACCATGCTGCCCTTGTTATTTCTTGTTATGCCATCCTGATCTTGTTGTTACTGTTCTTCCGACCAGATCGCATTTTTTTACTTCGTTCACTGTAGTTTTCTGAGTTGGTAACCTTTTTCCAAGACGGCGGTCGGTGTTTCAGAATCCCGCTCTTTGCGTAACCAATCGACAACGAAAGCGTTTCAAGTTACGCCCCAAAGTACTGTGCCCCAGTAAAGCTTTACCTCTAGCAACGGGCCTGGAGCGAGCTTGGAGCGATTTGACTGGAGCGGGAGGACATTTTAGTGGAGCGAGGAGCGGTACGGAGCGGAGCGGCTTAGTGCGAATTAGAGCGGAGGAGCGGGCGGAGCCAACAGCCTCGTGAGCGAGGAGCGGAAATTCTCATCGTTAGGCTCACATGCTCCGACAAGAAGACAATGGATTTCCCTGTTCCCAGATTTTTCCCACAACAGTTGCAGCTGGATATCTTTCGTCATGCCAAGTCTTTGAGAGGATCACAGCATACATCTACGACTGGCCATAGGTTCCTGAGACCCAAACAGAACTAAACTCATGACGCCATGAACCAAATTCACTCCCTCACAAGGCATGGGAGAAATGAATAAATCAGCTCATTACCTCGCTCCCCTCCCCCCTCCCCTTCTACTCAGCACTATTGCTTTATAGTTAAATCAGTGTGGGACTTAAAGGGGGCACAGTGAAGCTTTTTATTTGTGATCAGATGTGAAGATGAACAGCCACTCCCGGGGTCCTCCTCCCGTCTGCTGCCAGGTCTGGGCTCAGCAGAAATACACGTCAACATCGTCCAAGTTGCTCAGACCAGTGACTGAACCGTGACAAACAGAAAAGCATTTATGATGTGCAGACATGAGCTTACCTTGGTGTAAATTTTATGCGGCAGAGATTCGGGACGTTTGGGGTTATGAACTGACAAGCTGATAGCTTTGGAGGCTCATTGCTCACTTGAGGGTCTTAAAGGTGGCTGTATATTTCAAATGACGTCCGGACAAATTGAAATCAAGCATTCCGGTGAGAATGATCTATAACATACTTAAAATGACACCACGACCTCGTTTGATCTACACCACACCACAGCCTTAGAGGGCACAGAATGTTTTCGATGGGTAGACCAGTGTTGGGGAAGTAATCCATTACAGACAGAGGTGGAAAGTTCAGGTCCAGAAAGTACAAATCCAAGCCAAAGTTTTGTTTCAACTAACCCATTGAGTACTATGTGACTCTTCATACTCAACTGGCTGGTCTGGATTTGTACTTTCTGGACAAACTTTCCACCTCTTTCTGTAATGGATTACTTTTGGGAGTAACTTCACTGACACTGCAGCAGACCCATATACAGAAGGCAAATAAATCTATTATGGCAAGTGAGTCATTTTAATAAAAGAGATGACAGCTCTTATGAAATGGAAGATGCTGTCATTAACAACCACTATTGGTCTTATACTAGCAGCAGCACAAACAGGGAAGCCAACAATTCACATGACACTTATGGCTACACTCTAATGAAACGCCAGCAATCCGTGGCAACCGTCACATAGTTACGACATAGACTATCAACATGAATACACATATTAATTATACACTATTTAAAGGTACATGCCATGCATTGCAAAGTATGCAGGTAACTTCATAATTAGTCCTGCTGACCAACCCCGTGGTGTCACGTTATGTCAGCCAATCCTGCACGAGGGGTGGGATCAGAACAAACGAAAAGGTTAATCTTGGGGACCCAACACAGGCAGTGTGGATAAAACAGTGATTGCTATGGTGATTACGGTTCATATGACGTCTCACTGCTAACACAACGTCCATACTGTCAATTTAGTCTGAAGTGCAAAAATCTTGGGCCATCAAAGAAAATGATGCTCAAATGATCTCCATGTTGGTGTAGAACTATAATATTATGCCTATCAAAGTGTACCAGCTTAGTCCTTTCAAGATATCTCCCAAAGTCACCACAGTATTTGCAGCAACCATCCAATACATCCATGTGTTTTTTGTGTTTCAACCACTAGCACACCTCCTATGGCTAATCAATACTCCATTGACTTTTGTCAACTAATTAAATGAATGAATTAAGTGACCTGGTGGTGAAATTTAATGAATAAATGGAATGGCTGAGGTGCCCCCTGAGGCAGGGTTTGGGAACTGAAGTGATCTAGCCATCCAACTGGACACGTTTTAGAGAACAGAAGAAATTGTTATTAGTTTTTATTGTGATACTTTTAATTTGCATATGCTCTAATGATAAGTTGTGTTTTTTTCTGAGCAAATTACTTACTACCTAGATAAATAGCATTAAGCATTTTCTTTAAGCAGCTTTTGCAGAGTATTGTATTTGGTCATCCTAACATGCTATTTTCATTTAATTTTAGTAATTTTAACATAAAACTTAAGCACATGAAACATACATGATGTATATTTTGTATTGCTGCAAAATCACAAATAATTCACATTTAAATTAAGAGATCGGGTTGAGAAGGCAATGGAAGCTATAAGGTCACATATTTTGACTTTACTGTCAATAAGGCTAAGATAACCAAACAAACAAAAAGTATGGTCAATGGCTGCCTGATTAAGTTACGCTCATTTAAGGCCGGCTCAATTATTAATTAATAAAGCTGCATATCGGATTGCCATTAAGGTAAGGAAAGGTGAGCTCGCACACTTCTTTTGCAGTAGGTAAATGAATGTTACATTGATGTTACGTCTGATGTTTTACTGACAGCAGATGCTCTTATCCAGAGCTACGTACATGTCTATAGTAGCGAAACAATTAAATACGTGTAATGTCTAGAGAAGGGACATTGGATAAGGGTGGAAAAGAAGACACACCTTAGTGCTGCCAGTGTTCATTTTGAGTGTGAAATGGTTGGTTTTTCAGTCTGCGTTGGAGCTGGAGGACCATTAGTGAGGTGTTGTGAAGGTATCAGTGTGAAGCTGCGATGTAAGGAGGCCGGCTGAATGGCCAAAAGCGCCCACGTAAGAAAGGAAGTGCAGCTGATGAGTGGTGTGGTGGACAGTTTGGACGTTGACAAGGCTACACCGAGTGAGGCTGCTGCTCCACATAGCTGTGCAGAATGGGTGCATGCAGCTTCTTATAAAAAGCTTCAAAGCACCATCTGGACTTCCTCCTGCAGCAGGAGTGGTTCCAGCAGCCCAGGTGAGGAGGTTTCTCTGACAGCTCCTCCATAACGTCCATGGTAGGAATGTAGGAATAGAGTCAAACGGTTCTGACGGTAGACTGCCTCCTCAGAGCATGGAGGCTAAATATAGCTTCCTTGGGAATCATTATGTCCAGGTAGGCGTTCTGGACCCAAATATTCACTGCAACAGACACCATAATCGTAAATACAATGTTCACTTAGTGTCTTTGTTTTAAAGAAACTTCTGTTCAAAGCCTCCCATGTATTTCAAGTTTTTGCAATAATTTGGATGGTTGAAGGATGTCAGTGGTGGTTATGATGATGATGAGGAGGAGGAGGAGGATGAAGGTGGAATTAAGCTTCCAGGAGTGAATATTGTCCTCCTAAATAAGGAAAGATTTTTCCTAGAACAAAATTTCTCAAACTCCTTGCCAGTTCTGCCTCATGTGTAGTATCAGATCAAACTCTAAGTGGAATGGCTTGAAAATAACACAGAATGAGTCTTGAAGACAGCACACTGCAGCGCCCCAGACCTGAGGATGATTGTAATTTCTCTTCTAGGGAAACAGATTAATGTCTTGGTGAGTCAGAACTCAGTTTGTGGAAGAATTTGTTGAATAGTGGGATTGTTCAGTGTGCAATGTGGAAGATGGAAGATCTCAATAGGGCAATGTTTTAATATTTGGATACCTGCTTGCCAGACATGATGACTTGAAAGAGATGCTGGACAGTAATAAGGACGCCATGAAGCTGGAGGCCATGAAGCGTATCATCACGGTGAGTTGGGTTCCGTCTCCATCGTGGAATCACCCTGGAGAATATTGATTAACTCTTCATTGAGTAACTGTTAATTAGAGAAGTAAGTGTATGTATGTTAGCTGCAACTGGAGTCAAGGACTGTAACGTTCTCTACATGAACATGTTGTTTTCCAATGGAGTGCCTCGACTTGGTGCATTTTATAATTCTGTGCTACTCATACATGGGGGGGGGTGGCTTCCTGTATTGCTCTAGTTTCCCAATCCGATCCTTGGAGACCCATAGCCGGTCCACATTTTGCTCCCTAGCCTGTCTGTGGGTCCCCAAGATCAGGATTGGAAAACACTGCACTAGTGAACTTATTCACAACCAGTCAGTGAAATTAAATTGAAAGGCATCGTTTCATACAGAACTCTGCAGAGGTGATGCAGTATTAAGATTCAAATACACAAATGTTTTCTCACACATCTCAGTTTATTTTTCACATTATATGAAGATAACAAAACTGTTGTTAACAGCAGTGCCCAGTCCATCCTAACGACAAAGCACATTAGGGATTTATAAGCATATCTGCCAGATCTAGTTCACCATTACTTGCAGAGTGTGGGAGAGATGCTGTCTAAACTGTATCCATGAAATACCTATAGCTGTATGTGCTGTGAGATGTCAGCTTATGTTAATCCATGTCACCTTTCTTATTTTTTTCATCTTAAGAAAACAATTTTATTATGTTGAGAGCACATAAAATGTGTTCTTGAGATAACAGGACAAAAAATAAATATCCGAGCCTGTGGCTATATAATAATCCTATATATCCATCCATCCATCTTCCAACCCGCTTATCCTGTTCAGGGTCGCGGGGGGTCTGGAGCCTATCCCGGAAGCAATGG
>JAODKL010000021.1:20214545-20226048 GCA_026780765.1 Petrocephalus schoutedeni | reverse complement strand
GGGATAGGAGAGTCATGGTCTCATAAGAGGTAGGTGGACTCCCAGGTCAGTCCACAGGGATAGGAGAGTCATGGTCTTATAAGTCATGGTCATATGTAGGCTAGGAGGACTTGCAGGCCAGTTCACTGGGACTGGAGAGTCATGGTCAGTATCATTGTTTTAATGCAGAATATAAAGAATATTAAATGTATTTTAAGTACATTTATTGAATGTATCTATAGCCCAATAGTAATTTGTCAAGGGCTTCCATCCTTTGTGATGGCATGTTGAGACACATGTCAGAGCAGCTTTTCCATGTGATCCAAAGGACCGTAGGTCACCGTGTTCACCACGCTTTCCTGTTCCGCAGCGAAGTGCAGTTTGTCGTGCTGCAGAACGTGGCGACAATGACCATCAAGCGCAAGGTGAGTGGGCAGCGGGGTGCCGCCGGGTGACTCACTGCTCAGATAATAAAGGTGTTTAAGCTGGGAGGGGAATTTCATCTGCAAACGCGACCGTGGGGAAAGAGTCCTGCTGTCAGCTCACGTCCATCTGGAAAATAAGTCCAGCTTTAAACCTGCTAGCCACCAGCAATCCTCTCTCGTTATCCTGTAAAGCACTTTGAATGGTCATATGGAAATGTGCTATACATATAAACGTGACTTTGACATGCTAAGCACGTGGCGCAGAGGCTGCTAAGAGGAACAGAGCGTAATGTTCCATAGAACGACTTCCCCTCTGCTCCACAGGTGTTTGGAAGCAGATGGTGCTTACTGAGTGTTGCTCAGGTTTCTCTCTTTTGCAGGGGATGTTTGAGCCTTATCTGAAGAGCTTCTACATCCGGTCCACGGATCCCACCCAGATCAAAATCTTGAAGGTCACTATGAAAGCAATATTATAATAATGGCTGCCATTTAAGGTATTTTATCTTGCTGCATAGGTGTATATTATTTGTTCATCTATTTACAATCCGGATTTAAATTCTCTTTTACGAACTCTGAATATTCCGGTCCAAGGTATGCCCTGTCCGTCATTGGTCCATGTGGTTGTGACCAAAATATAAATGGTCACATTCTATATATATTCTAATCTATAAATATAGAATATAGCCATATAAAGGGGCGGGACCACAGTTGGCCTCAAATGGAAGCTAATTGGCCCACCGGAATGTCCCCTCCATGTCACTGACGAATTCGAAACCCCCCAGGCTAAATTCCTCACTCAGTATATATTTTTTTCTTAATTATTATTGGAATATTTATCATTCCAATAACTGGAGTTGTTGAAAATGACAAGCATGATACAATTTATATTAAGAAGCAAATGCACTGCTATCATTGGCACGACTGATCTTAAAAACAGGATGGAAGGGAAGGCAAAGTGCCAGATGTGCACATGGGACTAATCGCTGGTGTTCTGGAAAGTCACTGTATCAGAATCTCATGAAGCCACTTCTGGTCTCTCTGCAGCTGGAAGTGTTGACCAATTTGGCAAACGAGACAAACATCTCCGTTATCCTGAGGGAATTTCAGGTAACGCAGAAGCACCTGCGTCCTCCTTCCCAGACGCCTGTCCCATGATGCACTGCATGCCAGTTAATATGTGCCTGCTGAACTACCAGGCGTACATCACGAGCATGGACAAGGACTTTGTGGCCGCCAGCATCCAGGCGATCGGCCGCTGCGCCACCAACATCGGCGAGGTCCGGGAGCCCTGCCTGAACGGCCTGGTGCAGCTGATGTCCAACCGCGACGGTGATCCCCGCGCCCCCTGATGCCGCCGGGCCGCCGTGAGGCTGCTTCTGGCACAGTGTGTGACATGGTTGCCGTTGGTGCATCTCCTGCAGAGCTGGTGGTGGCTGAGTCAGTGGTGGTCATCAAGAAGCTGCTTCAGATGCAACCGGAGCACCACAATGACATCATCAAGCATATGGCCAAGCTGACAGACAACATCCAGGTGACGCCCTCCTCTGCCTCATCCACTGCCTTTTCATGGGTGATAGGGGTGTGATGGGGGTGGCGTCTGCCTCACTGAGCTTGCCTGCTGTGTCATCAGTTCCAGTCCCAGTGTCAGCAGACTGATTTCACTGGCGGGCTCTCGAGGAAGAACCTCCAGGGTCTGGCTAACCCAACTTTGTCAAAAAAATAAATAAAGAGAAAATATATGTAACTATATATATATATATATATATATATATATATACATATATAACTGTTTTCAGTTTTGGCATGGCCTGATATTATTGCAGAATGCCATGGCTAGCCCCCCCCCACCCCCACCCCCCATGGTTTATGTCCACCAGACCATTTCCTGCCCCTGCTGCACTGAGGACAGGCTGGGAGCCCTTCTCCTTCTCACCCCCCCCCACCCCCACAGCCCTTCCTGTGACAGCCCCTCCCCTTCCTGTCCGCCCAGGTCCCCATGGCAAGGGCCAGCATCCTGTGGCTGATCGGCGAGTACTGTGAGCACGTGCCTAAGATCGCCCCGGACGTGCTGAGGAAGATGGCCAAGACCTTCATCAGTGAGGATGACATCGTCAAGCTGCAGATCCTCAATCTGGCCGCTAAGCTCTACGTGACCAACTCCAAACAGGTGACCATATCGCGGTCACCGTGGTTACGCTGGGAAGGCGTAAAATAAATAAAGTAAAGTTATTATTATGGTAAAGTGTCTCATTATAAACAGTAATATCAATAATAACAGTAAATCAAACAATGATACTGGTGCCTGTGTAATTTATTATGACAGTGCAGCCATCATGGGACGCTATGTTTTCATAGACAGCATGTAGCTGTAACAGGAAAACACAGCAAACCATAGGCAACATGCTATGTATCTTCTTTGAGTATCGTCCTTATGTCTTCACGATCTGACATAAATGCATGTGCGTTCGACAGCAGAGGGCCTCTCCAGATCAGGGCCGTGTTACTAGGGAAATTACCCCTCAAGATTATGGTCGCTGTCACACGTGATCATTAACAAACCCATTGCTGACAAACCCTTACATCATAGTTATGTTGTAGATATTTCCATATTCCAGGAGTTTTCCCATTTTTCACGTCCCATAGCATTTTGTTTGATGCATTTCTATAAAGAAATTTATTACTGATGTTCATTGTGGATTCTTTTTACATTTAGTAGACACTGTTTGCTTCTCGAAGTAATGTACAAGGGCATTTCAAAACATACAGCTGTCAAGGTGTCGACTACACATGAGTGCAGCTAGGCTGGGCTTCTAGTGAATACCCAGATGAAAGCAGGAACTGCACAGCATCTTTGAGCAAACCAAGATGACTACTCAAGACTCATGTAGACTAATGAATGACCTGAAGTGTAACAATAGAATGTTCAGGAAATGTAAAGAGGGATCAGGCTTTTATAGGTTCCCCTCACTCACTGGCTGTAAAACTCCACCCGCCTCATTTTTCAGGGCAGGAAAACTAGCAGCAGATCTCAGAGAGTTTCTCGGGTGGTCAGGCCACCAGCTGAGAGTGTGTCAGGACAAGTGCTGTCCAGCCTCCACACATGTGGGGGTCCAGCCTTGCTTCCTGTCCCATCAGCTGCTCTCCATGGTGCTGAACCCAGATTGTGCAACCGTCGGGGAAACTCTTCAAACTCTTTTGGTAGATGGTTCAGACTCATAAATCAGAGGAATTTGTGGAGGGGGTGATGGGTGGTTATTTTTGGGAGGAGAATGAACTGAAGGCTTCTCATGTTGTGTTATTCGCTGTGAAAGTCATTGGCTAAACACTCTAAGAGATGCTGGCTTGTCTAGATCGTATGTCACAGCATTTGTGTTAATGGGGAAACGTAGGCAGATTATGTCAGTCGAGAAAAAGGCATGTATTTTGTGTTTCTGAAGCTTTGAAAATTTTTTGGGATGTGGGGGGTATTCTAATCATGATTTCTGGGAGGATGTAATCATTGCTATTTTGCATAACATGAAATTTTATTACAATAAACAAAGTCCCTTTGTCAGTAAATTAGTAACACTAATTGTCACTCAGTGACAGGGGTGATTCAAGGATTTATTAAGGTGGGGAGCAGAAGAGGTGTCATAATTCGCACTGGGCCAATGATATGCTTTTAATCGGTTAGCGACAGAGACGGGGCACTTTGGGGGCCAATTAGATTCCACTTGAGGCTGGGGGGCCTGATCGTGTGCTGCCTGTTGATCAGCCTTTCTGGACCAGGCTGTTAATCTCGACATGCAGCACTTTAACACAGGAGGGGGGGGGGGGGGCATGTTCTATCAATTTTTATTTCTCACATCAGTGCCCTTGTGACGCCGCCCCTGTTAATTGATATTGTATACTGCTCGAAGAGAGCCCCTGGTGCAGACTCCTGACACCCTTGTCTTCTCCACCCCCCCCCCCCCAGACTAAACTCCTCACCCAATACGTGCTGAACCTGGCCAAGTACGACCAGAACTACGACATCCGCGACCGCGCGCGCTTCATCCGCCAGCTCATCGTGCCCACCGACAAGTGCAGTGCCCTCAGCAAGTACGCCAAGAAGCTCTTCCTGGCACTGAAGCCCGCGCCCGTCCTCACTTCTCCATTCAAAGGTACCGGCAGGACCAGCTGGGCGCATCTGGACGTCCTGGGCTCCGGAACATTCCCGCATTTCGCTTTAACTCCTTATGCTCAGAATGCCTGTTGGGTTTTTTTTTTTTGTCCCTGGTCACATGACTTCTCACATATACATCTGCGGGTGGCTAGTTGCTCCTGCCACACACACACACACAGTCACACACAATGATGATGACGCTGTCAGTCTGCTGTGATGAACGTATGCTTATGCATTGGCTGTGAGACGCCTCATGTCCTGTTCCAACACGAGCTGATTGGCTCTGTCCCCTGATCTGTATTCTGCAGATAGAGACCAGTTCCAGCTGGGCTCTCTCTCCCACTTGCTCAACACCAAGGCATTCGGCTACCAGGAACTCCCTGAGTGGCCAGAGGTGGCCCCAGACCCAAGCGTGCGCAACGTGGAGGTGAGGGCTCCTCTGCATTGTTGCCAGGAAACTGTAATTACCAAGCAGAGGGGGTCAGAGGCATTTACTCTTGAGGGGTGTTGGATGGACATCGAGTTATCCCCGTGCCCCATATGCTTTGTATCTTCACTGTCAGCTGTAGGAGTGTGTTTCTCTGTATGGATGTGTATATAGCCTGTTTGCTGGTGGAAGATACGAATACACCGATCTACCTCTCGCCTGTGAAAAGACACTATACCTTTGGAGATGAATTCCATCCTGAACTGTCCCCTTTCGCAAATTCCAACTTAACCTAACCCATTCTTTAGGGATGCATCTGGTAGCCCGCCATCTAAGTTGCGCTCCAGTGACTTTAATGCAGTTTTTAATACAGTCACTGTACACACCAGAGTTGGTTTATTCCATTACCTGCTCTTGTTAAGGGAACCGCCATAACGCCTTTGTCACCCCATCCTGACGCAGCATCCTGCTGAGGGGGTCTCAGTCAGACCCCACCCACTCCCTTTGTTGATACTGTTTTTATTTACCCTGCTCTGCAGCTAGAGGAAACCGTTTCGAACACCGAGGGGCGGATCGGCCTGCTAGGAGACTTGCGAGAGGTGCCACCCCCTTTCTGAAGTGCAGTGTGTTTGCACAAGTCTCTTCTTTCCCAAGAATGCTCCCAAAGAGTGCGGCTGTTCATAAGATGATGTTTGGGTCTCTTTTGATCTCCACATCCAAGTACATAGTTATGGTTTTTGGATGCAAACAAAAGGCCTCTGCAGGAAAATGCTAGTGCCAACCTCAAACTCAGCAGGAGCTGATCTCTAACGATGGGCAAATGAAGCTTTATGAACCATTTGCTATATTTTCTGACCCCACAAGATGGTGTTCTCTTGTGCTCTCATAAAAGAGCTCAAAGCATGCCCCAAAGTAAACCAAGAACACCATCTACTGGGGTCAAAAAATACACCAAATGGTTCATGAAGCTTCATTTGCCTGTCATTACTGATCTCTAAGCAGTTGAGCCTGTAGTTGAGGCCCTGTGTTGAGGCCTGGCTGTGTGCGAATCTGTCCCTGCATCCAGCTTCAGCATCAATTATAGCTGAAGGAGCAGGTGATGGACAGTCTGTCCCAGTCTATATCAAGTTCTGGGCTCTCGCGCGGTGTCCTGCATCCCAGCCCTGTCTCGCTGCACATGGTGCTGTGAAACTTTGCTTTCAAGCTCTTTGCCTAGACATCCTAGAATTTGATGTTGCAAAAAATACCATTTGTCAAATACTCTTCTATTTACAGAGAGGATATATTTTTGTTATTAGCGTTAGGATAAAAATTTTTATTGGAATAACTATGTCATCTCCATATCACTGCAGATACTCATGAAAAGGTTTATTTTAAGTTGTGAAACCTTGAGAAATATGGCCATTATTTCAAGCTTGGGGTAGCGGTGACAGGTGTCTGACCTTCTGTGTGCAGTGGTGTGTGATGACTTGGTAATTACACTGAAACTTCCATGTCTGCATTGCAGAATCCCTTGAGCTTTAGCTTAGGAACCCCCCCCCCCCCCCCTCGAAGGCGCCACCACATTGTCAAGTCACTGTCTGTTGACTGTTGGGTCAGCTATTGAGTGGCCATTTGTATGCTGACCATGTTCTGTGGTCATGCTCCCAGCAGCTTCTGGACCCCTGATTATCTGTGCTAACAGCCCTACTCTTGTTATCTGTGTGCTGGAGATCTGATTAACAACATGACATTCCTGACCTGAATGTTCCTTCCACCTGTTTTAGCAATCTTCTCTCTCCTGTTTGCCAGGATCTTGCATTGCTAGAATGGGTCACAGTTGAAACCATAGTCAGCTGGTGGTGAAGAGCTCACCTCTTTTGTTTCTGTTGGCCCAGGGTAGTACCTGTGCTTTGCTCCACAGGAACTCAGCAAACCATAGTGTTTGCTTTCATTTCATGCAACAAAGAGGCAAGCCACACCTATATCAATACATAAATTCTAGATACTATCTCAGCAATCTGAAGCCACCATGGTTGTCTAAATGGCTTTAGTAATTCCTAGCTCCAGACTGCTTATCACGCTTGCAGTCGAAGTTACTGTATCTTAAGGAAAGCTCTTTAATAGAACACATCTCTGCAAGTTACTACACTTTCAGCAAAGATGGCATCTCCTTTTACCCATGATGCACCTGCCACCTAGCTGTTCTGGATAGCATAAGCATGTTCTGCAGTGGCTCCAGGTCTTCTTGGACTCCTCGGTCCACCTTCTGTGTCCCTTTCATCTCCCCACATTTGTCATAGAGGTCCGGTCTGACTGACTGTCTTTTCGCGGTTCTGGCAGGCCCCAGACTGGAGTAAGACTAGCAGTCGGGAGAAGAAGAAGAAGGAGAAGAAGCAGGAGAAGGCGTTCTACTCCGACTCCGAGGGGGAGTATGGGCCCCCGGAGTCCGCCGACAGCGGTAACGGATACTGACTGCGTTGCCATGACACCCCAGCGGCTTTCATTATCCTACCTGCAGTCATGGGACAGCAGCCGCTTATGAATATAATTTAACGGCACGTTAGCGCAACTTTGACCTTAGCGACCGTTTGGATTTATTCAGTTCATCCCAAAGATGTTATACTAGGGTTTAGGTGCATGTTTTGTGCTAGACACTGCAATGTTCTGATGGTTCATATTTCCTATGGAATATGCTCAGATAGTCTATGTAGATAGTATATGCAGATAGTCTATGCTCAGATAGTCTCTGCAGATAGTCTGTGTAGATAGTCTATGCTCAGATAATCTATGCTCAGATAGTCTATGCTCAGATAGTGTATGTAGATAGTCTATGCTCAGATAGTCTCTGCAGATAGTCTATGTAGATAGTCTATGTAGATAGCCTATGCTCAGATAATCTAGCTCAGATAGTCTATGCTCAGATAGTGTATGCAGATAGTCTATGCTTCGATAGTCTATGTAGATAGTCTTTGCTCAGATAGTCTATGTAAATAGTATATGCAGATAGTCTATGCTCAGATAGTCTATGTAGATAGTCAATGCAGAAATACCTACCTTAACATACTCAGAAGACCTGTCCCTCATCTAGCTCTCCTGCTTCGTATTCCCACCTGGGTCCAGGATCCAGCAAGGGAACTGGGTCAGAGTCTGCCAGCAGGAGCGGCAGTGAGAGTGAAGACAGTGGTTCTGGATCAGAGAGGGAGGAGAGCGAGGGGGAATCAGAGTCTGAGGAAGAGGAAGAGGCGGTGGAGGAGAGGCCAAAAAGGAAACCGGACAGAGTGAAATCCAAGAAGGCTGCCGCCGAGAGCGCCGAGAGGTAAGGAAATATCACCAAGTGCTTGCTAGTTCTAGTCCCAGAAAGGGCCTTGAAGTTGGATCCTGGAGTCCATAGCTGCTGCTTTGGATTTGGATTTGGATTTGGATCATTAAGCATGATGTGCCTGAAATCCACGCAGTGATGCTCTCTCCTCCACCCAAACAACCTGCTACAGCGAACAGAGCGACAGAGAGGAACGGAAAACCTCCAAGAAGAAGAAGAAGGAACCTAAGAGCGACTCCGAGTCTGAGTTAGAGGAGAGCTCGTCGGAGAGCAGCGGCTCGGACTCTGACGAGGAGTCAGACGCAGAGGCCAGGAGCAAGAAGACTGCCAAGGTGGGAGTTGTCGCACGGACACACTCACGCAATGCACACACACATGCTCATATACTGCAGAGCATGTACTGGCACACAGTGTGCACGCTACACGCACAGGTGAATCACTCTGAAGGACAGGGCTGCAGCATAGTGCTTACAGTATGTCACTGCTATCCAGGTGGCTATGGGAACAAACTCTCATGTAAGTCAGATTTTACATAAGTTGGATTTCCCTTCCCATGCCATTCAATACACCTTATAACAAAAAAAAAGCCAAAACTACATTAGTAATATGTACTAAAGAGCACATATTACATAAATGAAAATATAAAGTGTAAATTCACTTACAGGTTACCTTTTCGTGCTGGTGCTTCTGTAAACTTGGTGCATCTTGTATATTTTTTGCATTAGTCCAGAATCACTTCGGTTTCACGTACAGTACTGTGCAATAGTCTTAGGCAGTCAAAGGAAATGTTTAAAGCTATTTTTCTGGGTAGTAACTGTATAATCGCTCAGAACAAACCCAGAATTTAACATTATAACATACGCAAATGAAGAATAACACAATACAAACTACCAGGAATTTCATCTGTACTCCAATCTTCTTACTGATGCCTTGTTGAATGGCTAGATGAGCACCACTTTGGTTCCCAAACCTCTCTTCAGGGGCACCTCAGCCATTCCATGTATTTATTAAATTTCACCGCCAGATCACTTAATTGATTGATTAAATTCGTTTGAAAAATGAAATAGTGATTACCTACACAAGGTGTGCTAGTGGTTGAGTCAAAAAATACATTGGTGTACTAGATGGCTGTTGAAAATACTGGGGTGAAAAAAGCAAAAGTTTTGAAATGACTAAAGTAACACACTTTGACAGGCATAACTTCATAGTTTTACATCAACATGAAGATCATTTAAACGTCATTTCCTTTGACTGCCTAAGACTTTTGCACAATACTGTATGTCAAGAGCCGGCCTGTATATAGTTGGGAAAAATGTTTTTGGTGGATAAATCCTACTTTTCTTCAAATGTAGCACCCATGGAGCATTTCAGGGGGTTAAGGGCCTTGCTCAAGGGCCCAGTAAAGATGTGACTATTCTGTTAAGCGTGGGATTCAAACCAGTGACATTCAGAACACAGAGACCTAACCTGCTGAGCCCCACCCTGCCAAACAGCTCTAGTGTGTCCCTGTCCAGTAAGGCACTATTTCATTTGCTCTATCCAAAGTCCTGTTCCACCCAAATGTGTCTCACGTATCTCAAAGCAGCCAGGGGCTCTTCGTGAAAGCATGCATCACTGGCTAGTTACTGGTCTGAGTGAAATGAGACATTTTGCTCTCTTTGTATTCTATCAGGACAAAGAACAATAGTCTGAAAAAAGAACAGATGCCCTTAGTTCTTATGTTTAATTTTTGCTTCATTGATAACTGTATAATTATTTCACAAAATTGTGTTAGAGCCTGAAAGAATTACATTTAAATTAATACATGCACAGCTTAAAATTGGGCCTCGGGTCTGCGTTGCGTGGCACCACACTGAGAGCAGGTATTCGTGATGTTAGTGGTGTATCCTGTTTGCCTGCCATGTCCTTCTCCAACATAAACGCATTCAACAGTGAATGTCAGCCATGGACGGCCTCCAAGCGAGATTGCGGGATCGAAATCTGTTTGTCCCTTTGAGTGCCTCTCCTCAAAGCCCCGGCCATTAAGTCCTTGAAGAAGCTTTTCACTCAGTGTGTAATTACAGTCAGGGCCTGTCACCATTCAAATGGCTTCTGATGTTTTCTACTTATTTCATATTTTTTTTAACAGCCCACCTCCTCCAAAGTATCAGAACAGCCTAAGCAAGAGGAGAAACAAGTGTCTCTACTTGATCTGGATGACTGTGAGTAACACAACACAAATAGCCAAAAACAGCCACTGCTTCATCCAGAATGAGCATGCATGTCCTAATTAGAATAGGTAAATTCTGTGCATTTTATATAACAACTGCAGCAGCAGCAGCAGCAACGACAACAACAACAATAATAATAATAATAACAACCTTGGATAACCCTGCCTTCCCTGTTTTCCTTACAGTCGCCCCAAACCCATCTAATCAGTCCAGCCCTGTCCACGGATATAAATCCAATAGCCTCGTAGCAGATCTAGAAGGTCTCTCCCTGAGTGACTCTGCACTGCCCCCTCCTGTAAGTGACTGGAAAACATCCATCTGAAAACACTGAAAATGGAAATGGCTCCATCTGAAGATATTTATGCAGGAGAGACTAGAATAAACTGATATCTGTATATCCCTGTATCATCTATTGATGTAACACGGGGGTGGTCTACAATTATTGGTCTAGATGTTGGCTGTGGCCACCTAGGATATGCAGGAAGTTGAGAGTTATGATAGACAGATCCGGGTGTATGGGGATAAGCTCACGAGTATAACAGATAGGTCACATTCACCCTGGCCATGTGTAAACCCCCCTGCCCACAGACCATAAGCCTCACACTGGACTCATTGAAGTCCCACGTCCTGCTGCACCGGCTCTCGGGTGAGGGCCTGGCCGTGGACTACTGCTTCAGCCGACAGCCTTTTGGGGCGGACCCCCACATGGTCACCGTGCAGCTACAGTTCACCAACAACATGGACGTGGAGGCCCAGTGCCTCCACATTGAGGAGCCCCGGCTGCAGTCCGGCATGAGGATCAAGGAGTTCCCCGAGATTGGTCAGCAAGCCCTGAGTGGCCTCATCGTCACTACTACAGGCACATCACATTGTATTTATGTAGCAGACACAGTTTCAGACAGTCCTGGAAAGCAGAGTCAGACAGTCTCTGGGACAAGGAGACACAGGGTCAGACAGTCTCTGGGACAAGCAGACACAGGGTCAGACAGTCTCTGGTATAAGCAGACACAGGGTCAG
>JAODKL010000021.1:20184755-20214445 GCA_026780765.1 Petrocephalus schoutedeni | reverse complement strand
CAGTCTCTGGTATAAGCAGACACAGGGTCAGGCAGTCTCTGGTATAAGCAGACACAGGGTCAGACAGTCTCTGGGACAAGCAGACACAGGGTCAGGCAGTCTCTGGAACTATTGAGAGTTAAGGGTCTTGCTCAGGGGACCATTCTGCTGGCCCTGGGATTTGGACCAACAACCTTCTTATTACAGACACAACGTCCTCTGTACTGTTTTCAGTTATGTGGCCATTTACAGTATCTGTTTGGATTCTGTTTAGATTTATTATGGGTCTTATCCAGCATAAATGGCAGTGGTATTGCACCAATAGAACACAGGCATGAGATATTAGGCTTTACTGCATTGTTTCCCAGTCCGGTCCTCGGGGACCCACAGACAGTCCACATCTGTGCTCCCTCCCACCTCCTGGCAGGGAGCAAAAACGTGGACTATCGGGCAGTGAGCCTCGAGGGAGCGAAAACAGGAGTCCCCAAGGACCGGACTGGGAAGTACAGCTTTACTGGATATTGTACAGTATAGTGGTAATGGAAAACTCACTGTGCACGTTTTAACGTCGCTACAAAATGAAACCCAAACTACTGAACTGCAAAAATGAAAGTAAAAAAGCAAAGGACAGTTCCCATTCACACTGGTTTCATCCCAGTCTATTCGGCTGCTTAGCTGGTTTTCATTCACACACATTCATATTAGGGCTCGGCTGCATAATAAGCTCCATCAGCTCTTCTAGGGTGAACAACAGATGCCATCTTTCTGTTTCTATCACCTGACACTGACATCCACTTTAAAAAAAAAAAAAAAGTTTTCCAATGCATGGTATGGCCATCGTGTTGCTGTTTCTCTGCATAGTTGGTTTCCATGCTGACAGATTCTTCCTGTGCTTCCTTTTGTCCAATGTTGACATCCTCAGAGGCGCTGCAACCAGGGAAGACGGTCACCGTGGTGATGGGCATCGACTTCTGCGACTCCACCCAGGCAGCGAACTTCCTGCTCTGGTGAGTGCAGTGCAGTGAGTTGTGGCATGTTAACAATAACAATTAATCATCAACCGTCAGAGTTTGGACCCGATCTACATTGTTTTGAAGAATTTTACCAATCATTAAAGCCTGGAAACTCAACAGAGCATAGCCAAATTTGTAATTCAATTATGACTCTAATACTAACGGACGATGGGCTCTTCCAGGTCACATGTGCTGTACCATGTGACCGGCAGTCTCATATGAAAGCAATCGTCAAATAAGTGCTTGTATCCCAGAAGCACATTCAAGTCATTTAGCTGTCAGGGGGCAGCATATACTTAAAAACGATTAAACAGTAGGCAGCAATCAGGAGGGGAAAAAACAGGCTTCACACCTCAGTGCACCTACAATGCACCGTGAGGTCCCGGGGGCTGCCCTCGCAGTTTATATTCAGCTATTGATATTTTCACAATGCTTTCCCACCCTATCCACTCCCTCCTCCAGCTCTAACACGAGGAAATTCTCCGTGTCAATCCAGCCCCCCGTGGGAGAGTTGATGATGCCATTCTTCATTACAGAGCACGACTTCAAGAAAAAGCAAGGTGAGATAGGTGACCATAGCGGACAGAGAAGCCAGTAAATGGGCTCCCAGCTGCAGCCTGACTGGGACATGGGAACATGCCTTGTTCTTCATGAGATGGGGAATCAGTGTCCATCAGCCTTAGTTCTCCTTCAGGCAGGGACCCAGTAAAGGCGGGTGGGGAGCGAGGGGTTAGGATGATCCCAGAAATTTGGAACATAATTGGATTGGTCTGGGTTGGTAGCCCAATATGATTTGCATTCATGGGGCTCAAAATCTCCAGCCTCTCCCCTGCTTTAGAAATCCCTATGTGCTTAATGGCTTAAAGGCATTTCTTACATTCTTACATTTTACACTACAAAATCTATTCAGAAATCTGCTTTAATAACTGGACGATGTTTTTCAGCAGCTGGCTCACCTTGACCCAATACTTTAGTAATGTCAGAAATGCTATGAATGTGTATGTGACATTGTTAAAAGCATAGCTGAGAGCCCTAATCTACCCTCTTTTTGCTGTAGCATAGCAACCTGTTGAATAGAGGCAGCATTACTTCTGAACTTGTCATATGCTGGGTTTTATTTCGCATACAAACACTATCCAACAATGGCAGACAAGCTTTTACAGATCTCAAATACCACATAGATGCACTTCACCCAGTTCTCCGTCTCCTCCACCAAGTTAAAATGACTAAAAGCCTCCTACTTTTACTGGAATCAATACACTGTACTCTCTAGTGCCCAAAACCCAGAACAGCTAACTTGTGCATCCAGAATACAAGGTTCCACTGATAGTGGGACTGACTGATCCGCCAATATGGGTCCATATGGGTGCAGTGAAATTTAACTGGAACATATTAACTGGATGACCCAAAATGAGAAACATTGCATTGGAGACTACCATGGCTTTTAATGTGACTGAAACATTCAGACCACCACTGTGACTGCAATGGAGTCAAAATGCTTTAAACATAAGCAGCTTACACAGTGAGTCTGGTCGTCTAAAGTATGTAACATCACTGTAAGATTTGGCTGTAATTAAGACCTGAGAACTCAAATATCAAGCATAGTAAAACTCTGTCATTTCAAAATATGCAGACATAGAATGCAACAAAATAGTGTATATCTGAGACTTTACAAATGCCTTTACATAGAACAAGACAAGTCAGGCACATACGATAATTTAGACAGAAATAGATTCTTGTGGGGTGAGATGTTATCAAATATTTATCGAAGTGTACATGGCATGGTAGTGGTACAGCCCAAAACTGCATCTTAAAGCTTTAAGTAGTCATAAGACGTATAAGGATAAGAAGGATCCTACACGTCTTGGGTCTTACTGAAGCACATTTCTGGTGCTCACTAACGACACTCTGCTAAACCTATACCCACTTACTCACTGTGCACATAGCTCTCCTGTACATTCACAAGAAAAGCCAACAGTCCTATAGCCACATGTCACTGCTTTAATCATCTAGACATGGTAATGTAGAGAGCTACAGAGTTCCAGTATGGCTGAATGTGCATCAGGTGACATAAATTGACTAGGGGCAGAACTTAGCATGAGTATTTTGTTTATAATGTTTTGAGGGATCACAAAATGAGTGCTGATATTTTGTTGTCGCTCGAAGGCCAGCAGATCTGAAAGGGCCATCCGGTTCATGTCATCGCCCCTTCCTGTCCACCTTTCTTGAGCAGGTCAGCTGGCGGGCATGAATGAGATAAAGGAGAGCCTGACACTGAGCAAGAGCTGTAAGGGTGACCTCACCATCATGCAGAGGGTCACGTCCGTCGCCAACCTGGGCCGCGTGTCCACTGCATCCGACAAGGAATCCAGGTGAGCTGGCCCTACACTGACCCCCCCCCCCAAATTGGGGGCAAACTGGACAGCTCTCTCTGCAATGAAATGATACATTATTTGCTGCTTGCAAGTGTGAGTTCATGTACATTGGAATGCTTCTTTCTGCATATCCCATCTGGCTCTCCTTTGAGACTCACACATATATATACAGTTGAGAATGAAGCTTGGGGTCTGAGCACAGGGTCTGCCATCCATCTGGTGCCCCTGGAGCATTTCAGGGAGTAAGGGCTTTGCTCAAGGGGCCGACAGCGATGTGACTGTTCTGTAAAGCATTGGATTTGAGGTTGTTTCTGAACACCAGCACAGAGGCCTAACCTGCTGAGCCCCACCCTGCCAAGCAGCCCTAGTGTGTCTCTGTCCAGTAAGGCACTATTTCATTTGCTCTGTTCCACCCAAATGTGTCTCACGTATCTCAAAGCAGCCAGGGGCTCTTCGTGAAAGCATGCATCACTGGCTAGTTACTGGTCTGAGTGAAATGAGACATTTTGCTCTCTTTGTATTCTTTCGGGACAAAGAACAATAGTCTGAAAAAAGAACAGATGACCTTAGTTCTTATGTTTAAATTTTGCTTCAT
The DNA here is from genome assembly GCA_026780765.1 of Petrocephalus schoutedeni. NCBI lineage: Eukaryota > Metazoa > Chordata > Actinopteri > Osteoglossiformes > Mormyridae > Petrocephalus > Petrocephalus schoutedeni. Next base: position 20,210,483 of record JAODKL010000021.1, on the reverse strand, counting down.
TTAAAATTGTAGAAATATTTCACAAAATTGTGTTAAAGCCTGAAAGAGCAACTGTATGAATTACATTTAAATTAATACATGCACAACTATTCATATTCTTCACTTCCAATTCCGACCTATGACCCCCCCCCCCCAACCTCCATCCCCTAACTCAGCCCTCCTCCTCCACCCAGCTCACCGCTGGCCTTTAGGTTCGCCGGAAAGACGGTGACCAGTGGCAGTCTGGTCCTGGTAACCGTGGAAACAAAAGAGTACCGGAGTGCCCAGCTGACAATCAACAGCGAGAAGATGGTGATTGGTGCCATGCTGGTCAAGGATGTCCTCCAAGCCCTATCACAGTGAAGGACTGTTTGATAGCTACCCAACCTCCTTCACATTCCATCCACAATCACCTCAACCCACTACCCCAATCATTCACACTTTGAATCTACTTCCCGCACAGATAATAATAGACATTTTCAGTTTCCAATCAGAACCTCTAAAAAGCTTGACTAAAAGACTGAGTGGCATGGAGTGTCTCTGTGTAATAATGAGGTGCATGATGATGCACAGACACATTCAGATTTGACCAAGGTTTACTGTCACCAGGGGATCCACTAGCTATTTTGGGCCCCATGAAAGCATATCATTTTGGGCCCCTAACCCAGACCAATCCAAATACTGGTATGTTCCAAATTTATAATGCTACTTTCTTGATCCCCATAGGGAAATTTTCTTTTTGTGTACCCCACTAGATGAGAGCAAGCTTGGCAGCGAAGCGCAGCCACCTGTAACGACACCCAGGGAGCTGGGGGTTAAGGGCCTTGCTTGAGGGCCCACAGTCGTGCCGGGAACAGGCTTGAATTAGCAACCTTCCAATCACAGGCAATGTGTTGTACCTTTTAAAAGCTGATCGCTCTGGAACAATGATATACACATTTAAAATGCTCGAGTTGTGTCACATTTTAAAAGACACCCAAAGACAATACAATTTCTCTGACATTTAAATATCTGGTTAGTAACTGTAATTATCAAAGGGGTTGAAATTATCGGAGTCCCCACACGTCACGTGACCTTCATCACATCCGAGGATATTGAAGGAGAGCTGGGTAGCTGTATTCTCTCCTTTTCCTTCTGACCCCAAAAAACCAGGTTGTATAATCATTCCAGTTATAGGAGGGCTAGCACACTGATACATCTGGCCTTGCCCATCCTTCTGAATGTGTCTATCTTCATGTTATATCGTTTGCTGGCCCTTTGCTTGCCGAGCGTAAATTCAGGCCAGTCTGAATTTCATCCTCCCTTCTTTTTCCCGTCTGGTGACCTAGTGCGCACCATTGCAGTGACATCAATAAGTGTGTTGAGCGTGCGTTGTGAATTGCTATTTATTTTGCAAAACCTTGTGTTTGTATGAAAGGAATGGGTTTGAAAAACACAAATAAAGACTTGGTCTCACAAAAAGACGCGTCTGAGTTTAAAACGTGTTTGGAATACACCCCTCTATAATCAATTTGACGTGTAAAGCTCTCTTTCATAGTCTGAAGAGGTTTGGGCAAACGCAGAAGATAATCTGACGTAAATTTTATTCACATTCAAAATGGTGTACGATTGAGAGAGTGACTGTGACAAGCTACTCAGTCCAAGATACCAAAAGTAATTTAATGCCTCATCCATATTTAAAGTTTGGTTCATAACAGATTAACTCTCGCACTGGATTAATACTTGCTCGACAAATTGCGAAATATATATTTACAATATTAATAATTATTGTGTACTGAAACTATCACATCGATATTCAAAAACAGAATGTTCATCGTTTGGTTTTAAGTGACTATGAGTATTATACGTATTGGCAGTATAGATTAATGAAATTATAAACCTAGCACCTGAACCAGTTAAGTTGTGCAGTTGGTTTTTTAGTTTTACTTTTTTTTGGATTAGACAAACATAAGGGACTTAGATAAATGCTGGAAAATACTGGAAAGCCATCATTTAAACTTTTTTTTTCTTTCATGATTTTACTTTTTTATTAACAGCGCGTTCTACGTTGCACCCCCTTTTATTTTTTGTGCATTTGTGATAAAAGTGGGCGATAGGCGTAAATTATTGAGCAAAGACACGAGCTCGGTATTTCTCGGCACCTTATACAATGTATCAACATGAACGTGACCGCCATCCGTCGCCTCGGACCGCTTTCACCCAAGCAGGCGAGTACTGGCGAGACGGAACAAGACCGAACCGGCCGCAGAGGGGCACCCCAAAACGAGGCGAGCCCCCCTACGGGAGGCCCCCCGCGCGCCGCCCCACCTTCCCCGGCTTAATTGCGGCTGCCACCCCTCCCTCCCGGACCCGAGCTTTTCCAATCACGAGCGCCGCCCCCGAGGCGCGCCGCCTTAAGTAGCCCGGCGCGGCCCAGACGCGCGTCCCCGCCGCCCGAAGCGCTGCACTTCTCTCGCATCGCACTAGTAACATGGCTTTTTCTCTGGTAAGTGTGCGGTAACACGGTAGCGTCGCCCTGCAGCAAATGCCCCGTTAGTATTACTGCAGGCGACGCAGTTTAAAAAAAAAAACCCAAATACAGCAAAGGTCTTCCACACAACACTATAAATTGGTTGCGTTTGTTGGTGTGTGTAAGAAGTTTATCTGGACGTAATACTTTGCACCCCTTGGTGCTTTGGGTGGCCCGTTTTAAGGCCTAATGCGCCGTAACTATCTTTTAATTGTACTTTATTGAAGCTGCACGCCGTCTCCCTGTTTAGGCCCCTCTCCTGGCATTGCTAATGGCGCTGGGTGTTGCCAGCGTGGCTTCACCTGACCGGGGAACTCGGTCATAAACCCAAGTTAAGCTAACGAAACAAGGCTGAGGCTAAAAGCCTTCTCCAATATAATTTGTTTTAGTTTAATTTTAGCATACGAAATGTTGGAGAAATGAGCTCGCCATAAGCGACGTTGCAGGCCGTAGCCGCATGACGGCACCTGGCGTCTAATAAGCGCTTTGGCGTATACAGTAGCGCAGTGTCCGAAATGCTGATGTCCGTCTGATGCGCTTCTCTGCTACTGGGAGACGCTCCAGTGAGGTTACCTTTCGTCTAATGTGCTGCCACATGTCACCGACAGTCGAGATCACGTGACCCTTTCGTGACGGCTTTGTTTGCAGTGGGCCGTTTGGTTCTGGTTGTCATGGGTGCCTTTCTTGTGTACCTTGCCAGCAAAAAGATGATCTTGGAGTCCAAGATCGCTGGGACACGGAGTCCCCTGCCCTGTCCTCTTGCAGCAATGCGGACGTCTTCCGCAGAATGAACACAATGCTGGGGAACTCCTTGGATTTCACTGGGGTGTGCACCACACCAGTCACCAAAGCCAAGCGTGACCACGTGTCAGGTAAAGTTTGCACATGGGTGTCGCATGGCAGAAAGGCTTGTGGTTACTCTTTGCTTATTGGAAACCTAGAGGGAGGAAAAACTCGTTGCTTATTGGGTATTTTTATGCAAGTGGTTCAAAGACAAGCTTGTTGTACAGCTGTACAGTAGACTGTTACTGCTGGTATACACTTCAGTGGCAGGGTTGTGTAGTGCCTTCAGAGTATAACCAATGAGTTATTCCCACAAAATGCCATTTTAAAAAAAACCTGTAGCGGTTCTGTAACTTTTAAATGGGCCTTTTCTTTGGTTGCAATAGGCCGCCCAGCATTGGCTCCCTTGAATTAGGACCTGGGACCTTTTTGATTCTGGCTACAATGTCATGAATGCTGCCCCGAAACTGAGCCACTGTCTGTTGCGTGGAAATAAAATGTTCACATTTTCTCGGTCTCAAAAAATCAGGATACGTTGGTAGCATTTGAGTGTTAAGTTTAGTCTGTTTGCACTCAAGCAGCTTGTACAAGTGGTCTGCAATCTTGTGGGGGTAACCGGCTTGTGTGTCAGCGGGGGCCTGGCTAAAGTCATTTTGTTCCAGGCCCAGGATTTTCGTGGCAAGCTTTCTATCTTCTATCAGCTTGACCTGTAAAAGAGGCTGGCGATTTTAAGTTGGTCCACCCTTAAAATTAAACATTCAGTGGAATGGCTTTTGGGGGAAGTTCGTTTTCTGTACCGCACAATTGGTTGGTGTGGTCGTTGCCACTGCAGGTACTGTCATGGGTCCTGATTTAAGAACTGTTTTTACTGATTGCCCCCAGTCCCTTGGTGATCTGGATATGGTGATGCATAGTCGATGCTGGTAAATGTCTGGTGATATCCAGTCACCACCCCCCCCCTTTAATCACCACAGCCCTGGGCATGGCTTCCCTGCTCACACTAGAGCTGCTGAGTCAGACCAGGCTGCTGGATTCTCTCCAGTTCTGGAGACTTTGGGGGTTGGACAGTGCTGCAGTTGGCTTGTTCTGGAAGTTCTGTGTATCTAGGCACGATTGCTGCAGGTGGCACTACCATCCCCTGCCCCTCCCCCCATCCCCACAATAATTGGGGGGGGGGGGGGGGCAGCCCCTGCTCTTATGATGCACCAAGTAGATGGGAACCTTGTCTGTCTGAACTGTACAGGATATAATTTTAGCACCCCCTCGCCGAAGCTGAGCTGACGGGGAGGGGGGGCCCTCACTAGTGCCCCCGAGTCACATGCCTGTTGGGCCAGCGGTGATGCACAGTAGTGGGTGCAGGCACACCCCAGGGGCCAGAGGAGATGTCTGGCCCTCCCATTAGTGCCAGGAGGATTTTAAAAATAAAGAAGCTCCCCCCACCCCTGGCTGGTGCAGCCTGGCTGCTTGACGCTCCCTCTCCAACCCCCCCCCCCCCCACACAGAGCTGCAGGACTCGGACACGGCTGCTGTGAGAAGCAGGATGCTCTTCCCCAGCGCCGGCCCAGACCCGTCCCGGGTTCTGCCTGATATCCATGACCTGGGCCTAGGCCTGCACTCTCTCAGCCTATCAGGCTGGGACCGGCCCTGGAGCAGCCAGGACCCTGACCCCAGTGCACATTCAAGCACCCCCTCTGGTGAGTACCAAATGTGAAAACACCCTTGCGAAAGGGGTTATTTTGTGCAAGTAGTACAGTCTCGTGTCGGGGTGGTTTCTGAGGAGTCTGAGGGATAGCTTGCATCTTGGAATGAGCTGTCTGTACTGTCAGTTTTAGCAGTGTTGGTTGCATCTGGTTTTGGTCTCCCTTTCTAGAAGGATCTACCAGTTATGCAGCTTTTTCTCAGCCCTGATGTGAATGTTTGAAATTTGCAGAGCTTACTCCTGGGTGGTAGGTTGTAGCATGCCGCTCTGTACTGGAAGCTCGTGTTGCTGTTGGCTAGCTGATGTCCCTGTCTGAAAGGGGCTCTTAATTTCCTTCCCTGGATGAACTACAATATCCTGCGCTGCTGTCAGGAGTTGGGGAGTGTTCAGATCTTCCTCTGTGCCGTGTTCTACACGCATGGGGTCTCAGTACTTCTACTCTGTGCTAATTTAATCTGTCTGGGATGGCATGACCTACTTGCAAAGTTGTTGCGATGCTAATGTATTGCAAAATGAAGTAATCTTGCTGAACTTTGAGCTAAAGATGCTTTGGTGAATGAAGGCCCCCTAGCTCTTAGCTCCAGATTTCAGCCCTTTGTGCTTTTTGCTTCAATGTGCTGTGAGCGAAATCCGTGTCACTGGCAGGCAGTTTGCCAAGCAGTTCAGATCTTGGTTGCCATGACCTTGACACCTCCCTGTTGAGGTGTTGTCACCTCATGGCTTCCTGTGTGCCCTCTAGCTGTTGGGATGCTGAGTAGCCCTCTGAGCAACATTTTGGGCAAGCCCCTGGGCTTCCCCTCCCATGAGCCCCTGGGTACCACCGACTTTTTGGACAAGTTCCCCAGCATGGCGCGGCTGAACAGCCGCCTGGACTCCCGCTCGCTGCTGGACTCCCGCTCCAGCAGCCCTGTTGACTCTGAGACCAGCGGCTTCAGCTCCAGCTCAGATCACCTGTGTGACCTGCTTGTAAGTGAACCTACGCAGGCCTCGAACCCAAGACCCAGACCTCCTGTTGAAGCTTTTTTGCGTCTGATTTTAAAGTGGAGGTGGTTTAAGGTGCCATGCATTGCTTTTATATTTGGATTATTTTGCATGAGTGCTTGTACCAAAACCCCATGAGTGCACGAAGCTCGGTTTTGGGGTTCGGGGTCAGCTGGGGTATCTTGAGCAGAAGGTCCTGCTCTAGGGGCCAAATGCTAATATTACCTATTGAGTTGTAAGTAGTGGTGCCATAGTAACCAATAAAGTGCATGCTAGAGCAACATGGAGTAATATTAGATGCTCCTCTAGTTTAACTAGTAGATCCTTGTGCTGAAAGGTTGTGGGTTCAGATCCCAACCAGTGCATCACTTCCCCCTGTAGCTTTAGATAGTGAATGCAAATGTAAACGCTTATCTAATACTGAGTAACCAGTCCACATTAGCCCTGTGAAGTTCCTTGTGTCCTAGTCATCCTTCCTAGAGTAACTGTGCTGCCTCCCCATTGGCTGTCGAGACCCAGAGACTCCTGACTTGCTTGTCTGGCAGTCTTCCCTTAGGATCTCCCCACCGCTGCCCCTGCTGTCTGGCCTGCAGAAGGACGCCCTGAAGCTGAGTCTGGGCCCCCATCTGGAGCAGGACAGCTCGCCCATAGTCACCTCCCCCTCCCTCGGCGCTGGTGCCACCGGCACACTGTCCAAGCGCTGGCCCGGTGCCTCCATGTGGCCTAACTGGGACCTGCTGGAGACGGCAGATGGCCCCTTTAGCATCGAGAGGGAGGCGAGGCTGCATCGGCAGGCTGCTGGTAATTGGGGGGGGGGGGGCTGCTACTTATCCTGTGGCCTGCTGATCACTACTGACTTCCTGCTAGCAAGCTATAATCCTGTCCTAGGCTTGCACAATATTGGGGGGGGGGGGGGGTGATCTAGTAAAATCTGAATCTAAAGGGTGCTGATTAATCCATCATTTTTCATTCATTCATTTACTGGGGGGGAATATAACTCTCCCTGCAGTGGGTGCCGTGCATCTGAGGACTCTCGTAAACATTAGTATCATCCCTATGTGGCTGCTGTTACTGGCTTTTCCTGCCCTGTCTGCAGCTGTGAATGAGGCCACCTTCACCTGGAGTGGACAGCTACCTCCCCGCAACTACAAAAACCCCCTGTACTCCTGCAAGGTCTTCCTGGGCGGCGTGCCCTGGGATATCACTGAAGGTGGGTGCTTGCAGAGTTTCAATGGTGAGGGGCCTGCAGTCAAGCCATTTGTGAACAATGGGACTGGTCTTGGCTGTATTTGCACTCTGACTCCACCTCCTTGCCTCCCTTAGCCGGGCTCATCCACACCTTCCACACCTATGGGCCGCTAAGCGTGGAGTGGCCTGGTAAGGATGGCAAGCACCCCCGGTGCCCTCCCAAAGGTAATATGCCAAAAGGTACTGCAGTGGGTAGGCCTTCTCCTTTATTTACCCCTCCAGGGCACTTGGTGGCACGGCGGTGAGCGAGCTGGTCAGTTTGAGCACAGGGCTGCACTTGGGGGTCCCGAATGTGGGTATGACAGTCCCTGCACTGAATGGCGTGGGGCTCTCAGAGCTGCTCTTTAGCATTGGGTGTGTTGGTGTTTCCTGTCTGACTCATGGCTCCAGCTATCTTTCTTGGTCAGGTGCACAGTGGTGGGTAATGTGACAATTATTGCATAATTGTCCGCAATGAGCGGTTTCAGCGTTATTCTTTATGCTGGGAAGTATGCAGTCACTGCTTAAAAAGGTTAAAATACACAGTAATCTCACAATCGCACATTGACAGTAACCGGACATTGCCACATGCATAGCTTTACATGATTAATGAGCATCAGTTATGCAAGTTCCAGACTATAATGACTTAAGATATGCATAACTCACCAGCCAGTTGGAAAAGATCAATTAAGTTCAAGATCTAGTCTTACATTTGTGATCCAGTAAAATCAAATAAGCTGACAAAAGTAGTGAGATGCAGAGCCCCGAGATGTCATGCAGGCTGACGCTGCAGTTTCATATCGGTCTGTTTGTTTTGCTGCAGTTTCTAGACACGTAGGCACCACATGATTTGTGCTTGTTGGTTTGTCCCGTCTTTATAATGATAGTGTTGCTGCATCATGATTCTGGCGATAAAATGCATAGTAATTTCTGGCCATGTTGGCACAGAGGCATGTAAGAATGGTGCACAGGGATGTATTATATCCAGTTATGTCAGTCCCTAACTTGTAATGCTGCCAGCAGTTTCCTGTAAGAATCGAATTCCTGGTTAAATGGTCAATTACTGTATACTTTCTAATTTGGTTGGTTTGAAAACTATCATGTATGATGATTCTGACCTAAAGAACTATGATGCAGCACTTGAGCCCTAGCTCAAACCGGAAATGCGGGCCGGCTCTGTGGGTTGAGTGGGTGTGGCTGCTGATGTGACAGTGTGCCTTTTCCTGTAGGTTACGTGTACCTGGTGTTTGAGTCCGAGAGCTCTGTGCGTGGGCTGCTGCAGGCCTGCACTCAGGATATGCTCCACCCAGAGGATTACGGCGAGTATTACTTCAAGATGTCCAGCCGGAGGATGCGCTGTAAAGATGTAAGTGTGTAGTCCCCCACCCATGCCCAATTTTTCCCTTCATCCTGTATCCCTGACAGCGCCGCTGAAATGCAGATGGCACTGTTTAATATTTAATATACAGAACTCAGACAGTTAAGCATCCAGAAGGAGTGGTGGAAATCTGCACTTGGTGAAAAGGTCGTGTGGAGGTATCACAATATCAGATCAGACAGACAACAAAGTTGGCAGTATGGGTACACTGCTGATCTCTCGTCCATGCCTCCCACCTATGGCACCACTCTAACAGCCATCTCTGCGCTGGTGTTAACTGCTGCCTACGCATGGGATGGTGACCCCGTAGTCCGGCTGATGCCAGTCATCGAGACACTGTGCGGGATGACACAAGGTGTTGTAGAGTCCAATACCTGTCCATATTGCACATGCCATACGGTTCTATAAGGCTTGCCACACAATGCAAGGATCCCCCCTTTGGTGTGGCCTGTCTTGGGTGACCAGAACCTTCATGATGTGTCAGAGCCCATTGGTTCCAACATCGGGCAACTGACATCTGCATGCCAGGCAATTGCACGATATGACCACACAGCCTCAAGCAAACCCACAATGCGACCCCTGTCAAACTCCAAGCGCTGGTAATGCTGTCTATTGTGTCTACAAGGCATCCTGTCTGGTGACTAGACGTGCCAGCTCCTTGCAAATCAATTTACATACCCATCGCTGGTCTGCACTTGCACCAAACTTGCATCCAAATTGGACCATTACTTCTGGGTGCTTAACTTATGAAATGATGTATACCAGGTACTACTGTATTGAGAGAGTTGGTGTCACAGTGGGTAGCACTATTGTCACGCATCCGCTCTATGCATGTGTGGGGTCTGCATGTTCGCCCCATAGGGGTGAGGCATTCTGGTAGATTCTCCAGTCCCTTCCACTGTCCCAAAACATGGGACATGAACTGTGCCTAGTGCCTAAATTGACTGTGTGCACCCTGCAATATTTTGGTGATTGTTGGCTCGCATATTGCCTTGTATTTATATAAAATATAAGATTTACTCAAATTGCCAGATTAATCCAGTAATCTACCAGTTAAACTTCCACACTGTATGAATCTTAGATTTTGAATGATTTAATGTATTTTAAAAAATCCCTCCATTAGATGTATTTCAGTGATATGCTAACAGCATTAACATTTGAACTTGGTGTTGTGGGGTGTGTGTTTTTTTTCTTTTTTTTCATGGAACCAGTAACTAAATTGTGAAATGGATCAACACCTAGTCTGAGTGGGGCATCTGTAGTATTTGGGCTGTCTGGGTGGCTTCTGTGGACCACACACACCTCATGTAGAAACATCCATGGATAATACTGGATGGATGTAAACCCTGGTTTGCCTCTGACCCCTTTCACAGGTACAGGTGATTCCTTGGGTGATCTCAGACAGCAACTATGTGCGCTGTCCCTCCCAGCGCCTGGACCCCAGTAAGACTGTGTTTGTGGGGGCCTTGCACGGCATGCTCAACGCAGAAGCTCTGGCCAGCATCATGAACGACCTCTTTGGGGGTGTCATGTATGCAGGCATAGACACGGACAAGCACAAGTATCCAATCGGCAAGTCTCACCCTGCCCCCCACAATTTTTTTTTTACTTTTTTTTTTTTGTAAGTTTTATTTAAACATAATTTTATTTTTTTCTGCTTAACACACTGCCTCTGAATGGGCTCCTATGACCAGGATCTGGCCGTGTGACCTTCAACAATCAGCGCAGTTACCTGAAGGCAGTCAGTGCAGCCTTTGTTGAGATAAAGACTCCAAAGTTCACTAAGAAGGTAACTTTCGTTTGCCCCCCCCCCCCCTCACTAAAGCAGTCCCACAGCCTCCTCTGGGTGTGACCTATCCCTCTCCTCCTAGGTGCAGATAGATCCATACTTGGAGGACTCGACGTGCCAGGTATGCAACCGCCAACCTGGTCCATTCTTCTGCAGAGATCAGGTGAGTGGAACTTGCTTCGCTCCAATCAGCCTCCAGGTAATGAAGGGGGACACACATGGGGGGGCAGCTGGCTGCTGCTGTTCTGACCAGCTTTTCACGCTTGGGACCAATATGGTGATGTCTCCCCATTTTTGTATCTTCCCCCAGGCATGCTTTAAATACTACTGCCGCTCCTGCTGGCACTGGCAACACTCCATGGACATCCTGAGCAACCACCGGCCTCTCATGCGCAACCAGAAGAACCGCGACTCCAGCTAAGCGGCCGGCTGAGCGTCCACTGCGGGTCCCTAGTTTGGCCTGCTGCCACTGGCTCTCCCGCCCCCAGGGAGTGAGGCTCGAGCGCTGGCTCCTCCCACCTCCTCCCTCCCCCACCCATGGGAACGGAACACCACTCGGGCTCGCGGAGGGGCAACAACCACTGTAGAAAGTTCACGATTTGCACTTGCTATTTTTGCTGTTTACTTGTTCACGATGGCACTATGCACAGTGAGGCGTTGGGAAGACCTCGTATTAGCAAGGTACTCAGACTAGCCAGCTGCAGTTAGATGATTCCTGCCAGGGCTCTGAAGGTATTGATTGGGGGGGAAATTCCTTTTTTTTATTTTATTTTTTTTTTCCTCTTTAAGAGCAGTCTGTTTCGTCTTAAGCGCATGTTGGCGGATGATCATGAGGGCCTCGTTGCCTTTTCATATTGCCCAATCCAGTACAGTGCCTTCAGTTTTTCCCCATCCCTTCCACCAGTGGGTCGGCCCGTTTCTTTGGCGACCTGCTTGGTTTTTTTTTTTTTTTACTCTGGGAGATGAGTTGGGCCTCATTTATTAACCAGTCGCATTTCATAAATTTTTATGCAGTTTTTTACTAATTTTTACACACTTTTAGTCGAGACATGGGAAATTTGACTCAACCTGGCGGCTTTTTAATTTCCCCCATTTTTTTTGTTTTTTGTTTTTTCCCCCCCCCCATGTGACTGGGGATTTTTTTTTTTTTTTTTTTTTTTTTTTTGGGCTCCTTCCAGATGTACTGGGGCACAAAGGTGAAGCATTGCACTTTTGTGCAGGTCCTCCAGTGAATTGGTACAATGCTGGATGCCGCCATATGCTGGGTTTGCCATGTTCTCAAACCCCTATCTGGATTCATGGATGCCAACCTGGAACAGACTTAGACATTTGGTGTGTACATAGTTTTAAAGTAGTTGCACTTTTTTTAATTTGCACTTCAGAAAAGGGGAAAACGGTGGTTTTAAACACTGACTATATCAGCGGAAGGGCAGGTCCACAGCGGCTGTCGTGGTGCCATTTTGGATGAGGAAGTGACTGAGTGTCAAACCATGCTGCTCTGCCTTTCCTGGCTCCACCTCTGCCGGCCTCAGATATATTAAGCTATGTGCAGATTAACCAGTTTGAGTCCTAAATTGTGCTCGTGCTGAGCTTGTAGCCTAGCCCAGCTGCTTTTCCTTTGTTTTCTCTCCCTTTTTAAATCCAACCTCATTGTGGGATTTTTCTTTTTTTTTTTTCCTGTGGTTACCTGCAGATGTGGAGTATGTTCTGACTGGGCACAATTAAAGGTGTTGAAGCATTACTTTGGCTTCTGGTTTGTTTGGGTTGGTCTGTTTATTGGGTTCCTGCATTTTTGTCCTGTAACATGCTGCTGCTACTAGTTAATAACTGAAGTATTGCAGCCAGCACTTTACTGGGAATAACTCCTTCCTACCAGCCGCTAGCTTTATGTGGTGTCTCCACATAAGCAGCAACTTTTTTTTTTTTTTTTTTCAGGTTTAACTACATTGTTCCTAAAACTGCCAAAGCCATGCATTTTTCATGAGAATCATGAAGTTAGTCCATGTTCATTATATTCCATTGTACTTAACCTGAATTTCTAATGTAAGCTTTATGGGAGTCCATAAATGTGTGGTTTTGGAGTCTGACTTACTGAACCCAGGAAATGCTTGTTCTTGGGGCCTGTACCCCACAAATTCTAAAGTTGGATTTGTACAAGTTATCGTGATTGCAAAACATTACTTATACCCCAAGTGCGGTTAATACTAGATTGAATTGGGCTTCCTTCAGATGGATGGTGCTCTGACAGGCTTGCCATGAGGCTGCTCTGGTGTATATCAGGAGTGGAGCTCCACTTCAGGCATGGGCTGTTTCCTGATGGCTTGGAATCACTGTACTGGTGATGTCACACGTTCAACCAGGGAATACCTCAGTAAATAAAGGTTGAATATTGCCGTCAGAATACGTTCTGACCTGTTTTTGGCAACAAATCGCAACATAGAAACCTTAGATTCCCTAAGCAAGTCACAAGTGTCCTGCAAAAAAAAAAGGTAATTCAAGAACATGCGTTAAAAGGCTGTGATTCATTGTAATTTCACAGTTCACAAACCAGGCCTTGGGTTGTTACCCAATGCAGACCCTGAAGATCCAAGAGTTGGACAAAACTAGACCATTTTGCATCACTTACTAGCAGTGTCGGGGAGTAATGGAATACTTGTAACGGTGTTATGTATTTAGCATACAAAATAAGTACCTGTATTCTGATACAATTTGAGTAGATGGTAATTGGAACAGCTACATTGTTGAAAATGATGGAATACATTTATCTATTTCACATGTTTATTCACTCTCCAATTAAATTACAGCCATTTCCCAGAAGTACGTGAAATAAAACACACAGCTAGTAGCCGAGGTGCGGTTTCCCAAAAGCTTCCGTTAGCAACTTGCATAGTTGGATTCATTCAGTTGCATGGGTCCAACTTAGGGTTGCCATATTTCATGCAGAAAAATAAAGGACGCCTACCATAGTGGGGCCACAACCACTAAAATCATAACTTAAACCATGGTCTCAAGAAAGTATTATGATTCATAATTGATTATAACGTACTTCAAATATTGACAAAATAAACTGACAAACTCCAGTTGGTAATATAATTAGCGTTGACATATGAAATCAGTCGCTTTATATCAACACATAAGTTGCATAAGTAAAATTAATCTTCAGGACATACATTAACAGCCATAATTAAGACAAATTAATCTAATCAGTTTTGTGTGGGCAGTAACTGAAAATCGATTCAGAAAAAAAATCGTTTTGTTAAATTGACATGACAAGGACAGTCTTCTGACTGCAGAAAACGTGAAACTATTTCTTACGTCGACAGTTTTATGCACAAGCATATTCATACAAGCACATTTATGAATTTTGGATTTTTTAAAAGCATTTATAATACGTTACTCACGTTGAGTAATCTAACGGAATAGCTTACAAATTACATTTTAGGGCATGTATTTTACATTATATTAAAAGTAACCGTCCCAACACTGCTTACTAGGCACTGATATCGCATGTCATCTGTGTAGGAAATGCATATTAATGAAGGTGACTTCAAATACAACACTGTGTAGAAATCTATTCTCTTAAAATACAGTACTTATTTCTGTACCTGAATGTCGATGCTGTGGACTGATTTCCTATTTCCATAGTCAGTCATGTTTACCCAGGACCGTCTTAATTGCTATATGTGTGCAGTCAACTATTTATCACCCTGGGGAATCCTGTCTAGGATGGGTATGACTGGACATCACATCAATGAATATGCAGTATGCAAATGTGAAGAATGTGGCATGAGAACGCAGGCTTGGTTTCTGTTCTGTAGTAGCTCCCTTAGGGTACATGGGAAAACGGATGGAGAAAACAGAAGTATTTAGGAGATTCCTGATGTCAGGGTACACCGTGTGAAACTCCCAGCATGCTGTGTTCTTCCTGAGATTCCCATGCATCTCTGATAGCATACACGTAAGCATCAATAGCAGAGAAACACAAAGGAAAGTGCATGGACTGTGGCTCTGTCAGGGTTCATTTCTGCTGGGTAGAGTTGCGGACATAGGGGTCCAGCAGCTTGCACAAATATTTCATGCCATCAGAGACTGCTGACAGGTTTTGCATGTCTTTGAATATCGGGCTCCTTTGTAAGGACGGGCCGCACCCACCTGCTCCTCCACGAAAGCTGAAGTCACGTTTTCTAGAGATATGAAGAGACAGAAGGCAGCAGGGTGTTATGAATGTTTCTGTGGCTCTCAAAAAAAAACTGCTCTGGAACAGGGCTGCCATGTAGCCTGTCGCCATGATGACATACCCAGATAAAACATTAAATGCTTCAGTGGTACAACTAACACTTACTTAAATCCTAAGATAACCCATTAATTCGGCTTAGTGGTGCAAGTAGTGGTGGCTTTGAAGAACAAGAAATTTATAAAATAATGCAGTTTATTTTTATGCATTTAGATGCCTGTAGGATTGTGTGAACATTGTCTGGTGTGGGCTAGCTTGACTGATGAGAAGCCCCCAACAGCACTTTGGGTCTGCGCACGCCAGGTCCAGAGTACGCGATATTTAGAATGCACTGCATTTTCAAGACCAGTCAAACAAACAATAAATACCAGCATCTATTGTATTACCTCATGCTGCCTCTAGAGGGAAGCATAAACCCTGACTGTATCCCGAGCAGAGGGAATGTTCTGCAAACCATAATGGTTGCGTCAGTTTTGGTTCCACTAGCATCCTGTCATGGCATTTGCTCCTTTAGCTGGAAGAGAATTTCTTCATACACCAGTGATTGTGACTGTGTCGCTGTCCCAAAAGGGAGACAAATATAGGCAGGCAAAACTCATATATAGGAGATTTGGTACCACTTGAGTGATTTGACGGTTTAGTCTAAACTTGTTTTCTTTGTATAATTTAGCAGAGTCTAAAATAGAAAGTGGATATGTGGAGTGTTCTAGTCAGACAAGTGAGCTTAGAGGCGGCAATGCTTTGTTAGTAAGAAATATCCCACAGAGATTGAAATGGTTCATATTTAAATGCTTTATAGCTCCATTAAGTGTTTCTTGAACACGCAATTCAGCTGGCCTTATCAGACCAATGCAAGCACATTCTGTGCTCGGGAACAGCCCTGATAAACCTGCTTCTTACGGGAGGTGTAAGAAAACGTTAAGGGAGCTCCGCGCACACTAATATCTAACCCGCCATCTGCCATTTAATGTCATATTCCGGTTTTGGGGTACTTGCCTGTCAATTTAGCTGAAACAATTTTTGTGCAACTTAATCACTGCTGTAGCGTGCCGTGTTCTGGTAAACCATGCCCAGTTACCTACCAGGGGCTATTTCTCAGTGTACCACAAACCAGGGTTTTTTGTGGGTGGATGTGGAAAGATATGGATTTTATGTCTGAATTACACGCGAATTTCATAAGGGATACGCTAAATAATCAGATCTGTTTAAATATAAGCAGTTATGCCCCGCAGAAAATCTGATGGGTGTCTGCACGGTTTTACGCACGAAACGCGTATCTAACGCGTATAACGATCAAATAATCTTCTTTACTTCCGTAGTTCCGACTATTTATTCTCAGGTGACGTTATAAGCAGAACTAGACACCCAATCGCTTTTATGTTAATTCATAAACAGTATTGGATATACTTATTGAAGCGCTGCCCTTTTATAGAAGCAGTGTGTGCGGCCGGTTTCGATTGGCGTCTTGCCGTCTGAAACCCGCAACCGCCCACTTGTTAAACTTGAACGGTGCCCCTTCTGCTCAGTTACGGACAACAGGGAGGCTCCACCATTTATCATAACGAAAATCACTGAAAGGCAGTTTTCCATTAAGCTTCTGGGTAAACTTTCGTCCGTTTTAATAAAATTATACATTGCAACCTGCAAAAGAACGGCATAAGTTTTTTAGAAATGCAGTTCACATCAATAATAGGTCATTCAGCTACCTGTGTCATATAAGGTTTTTTAGGTAGCTGCTGTTATTCCATTGCACCCGTTAATACACGTTGCTTTGGACAAAGGAAATAAAAAGTAAATGTAATACTGGATTTCTTTAACACCGCAACTTCGTGGCGTGTCATGCACCCAGCGACCGACAGGTGTCGCCACGGCGGCCCATTCCCTTTAAGAGGCGCCTTTTCTGCCCTCCGTCCCCAGTGAAGTTTTATGATGCTGCCGCCGCCGCCTGCTCGCGCAGTCTAAAGATGGCGACCAGCTCGGAGCGTAGTCCCCCTCCCTTCCCCGAGTCCGAGGACCAGGAGCCCGAGCCCGACGCGGCCGACGGGGACAGCGACGAGGGCGAGGACATCTTCACCGGGAACGTAAGTAAGCCACACTTTTTCAGTTTTTATCGCTCTTTTATACTTGGCGAGGTGGGAAGTAGGCTGTTAGGCGGAGGGGGGGCGCTGCTGCTTCTAGCGTCGGATTCAGGGCAGCCCGAAAAGTTCCGCTTCCCCGGCTAAGCTAACGGCTACGCCGGCCGCTGGGAGGAGCTGGTGCCCGAGCCGTGAGGCTACATTCCGGGTGGCGGCGGAAGCACGGGCGGCGACGCGCAGCGGCACACGGAGGGCGCCAGGCGAAGGCCTTTCGGTCCCCGTACCGTCCGCGGTGCGCTGGAATGCAACAGGACCCCGCTACGGGGCAGGAGCCCCGGGTCAGGCTCGCGTTGAGCGCCGGTGACGGGGCGGCGCGCCGCTTAGCCTCCGCGACCCGCTTCCCCTCCGCCCGGACTCCTTTAGCCGGCCGGAGCACTTTGCGGATGTGTATCGTGTTTGTTTGGGTGAATGATTGATTCCGGCTGAGTAGCCCGGTCTTCCGTATCCGGCTGCCCCCCGCGCCGCCGGCCGGTGGGTGATGTTACCGGAGCCGCCGTCACGAGTTTATGGCGGGGCGCCCGCAGACTGGCGCCCGCTCGCTGGGGACTGCACGCATGCCTCTGCAGAGCTGCTCTCTTAATCTGGTCGATACACCCATCCGCCTTCTAGCCGCTTATGCTGATCGCTGTCACAGAGTTTGTGGGTGGGGGGTGGGACAGGGCACAAGGCTTGGGTGCACCCTGAACGGGATGCCAGTCCACTGCAGATGTGACAGCCAGTGAGACACCCCTGCTTAATACATCATCATCGTCCTTATAGATTTATTATTATTATTATTATTATTATTATTATTTAGTGCAGTGTCACGTACTATTTCACCAGTCCGCTGCTTCCTGGTTCTTGTAAATGAGGATGTGGCCAGTATATATATTATTCTGTTGGCTTTTATATAGTCCTGAGTTCTGCTTTTGTTTCCTGGCATTTGTTGATATGCTCCTTTTAATCCGACTCTTGGAACACATTGAAACAGGCTGTCCTTGAAAGTCTGTGATAAAAGACGCCGACACCTGAGCCGCTGCCACAGGGAAGTTCTGCTCTTTTCATATAACTCTGCGGGCTCCAAGGAAACCTTTAGTTTGTGAAGCTGCTCACTGACAGGTCATTCACCCCTGACTGACTTTGTCTCCCGGCTTATCCTGTGAACGTCAGTCTGCTGGATTAACCTTGGGACACACAAGTTCAATCCCCTCTTGTGCAATCATGCCCTTTTCCTAAGCAACCCAATGGATCCCCTGTAACGTGGAACACTCGCATGGTGTACTCACAGGGGCGACCTGGGAATCAGTCTGTGGTCGCTAAATGTACATGACCTCCGGTTTGTGGGTGTGTTTGCCGTGTTACATGCGTGCAAGGCCGAAGCAGACATACTGCACAGGTGTGAGGAGCCAAGGTCCTGCCTCGTGCTGGCTCTAAAGTGAAGTATCATGATTTCTTCCCCTTTTTGCTCCAGACTGTCAGCCCAAGGTGAAAGCAGCACTGTCTTACAAAAGCCAAAAGCATGGAAGTCATTGTCGCTCAGTTATGTCAGATATCAGGGCTGTTGTGTAACTGTATAATGATTGGATTTAGCAGAGCTTCTCTGGGCCCCCCCGACCCTGTTTACCCTGTTAAAGCACAGTCCTTGTTAGCTGATCCCCGTGATCCTTATAGGTTCCAACAGGAAGCAGGTTCTGAAAATTTGCAGCATAAGTGATTCTTTGTGATGTTTCATATCCTGTGCATCAAGTCGGTGTTTCGTTGCTGGTGTGAGTGGCTTTTCGCTTGGCATTGCGTAATGTGCCGAGAATGGGTGTGTGCTTGTGGCGCAGGGTTTGCAAAAGAAGTCTAATTTTGAAGTTCAGCCTTCAGCTCAGGTTGTTTATGAGACTGGTCATGGTTCATCCAGTTATTAATTTTCAAGTTTTATTTTTGTTTTATACAATGGGTTAATTGTTGTTGTTGCTACTTGCCCATCTATTGATTTTTCATCTGTACATCTTTTCTTTCGAGTTAAAGGTCTCTTGGGTTGTTTAGCCCAGGCTAGATTCCCCAAGAGCCCTGGAATGATTCTTGAATTTTTTTTTTAAGGTGGCCGGCATAAAACGGTCCATAATGCATACTGAAGGGTCAGTCTCATCATTCCATCTGACCTCAGGCCTGTGTTGAATAGATATGTGATGACTGGGCATGCCAGACTGACCCACGTTTTTATTAACAGCTTAAGATTCACCTATAAGTCCTGCATGTTAAGCTCCATTGATGATTAAGCACATTTGTTGTATTGTCCTTCTTTTCCACTTACTGTTGGTATTTGTATCATTTTCCTGGCTCCTTTATTGATGTTTTTAGTAAAGTTAAGCCAGAGACTGTTGTAGATTTTTATTTTTTTTTTACCAAAAGCTAATCTTAAACGTGTCATTTTGATTTTTTTTTTTTTGCCTGTGTGTGACAATTTCTATGTATGACGTTTTAACCGTTTTATTTGTTTAATCTGTTTTACTTTCCATTTTCTCACCATGAATATAGCCATGGTTGCTGGCATAGCATTAAAAGTTAACATAAGTAACCAACCAAGCTTACCATTAGCCAATGATTTTCATGGTTTTCAGTCAGTGAGTGACAGCGGAGGGGGCACTCTGGGGGCCAATCAGCTTTCAGCTGTGCCCAGTGCCCCTGAGCCCCCACCCCTGTATGCACCCCTGCCAATGGCTCGGGTGCCATTAAAGTAGCTTATCTGCTGGGCAGCCTTAGGCCTTCTGTACTTCCTCACTTTCTCACCATCGATGTTGGCAGAGCAAGCCAGAACCGAAAGCGGAGCGCCGCCAGCCACCCGTCGACGTCACTGCGAAGCTGCAGCGTGATGTTCCCAGCAGCGACCCCCTGGGCGATTCGGCCAGCAGTGGCGACGACGCCAAGCCTGCACGAGACGCCAGACAGGCACCGCCCCCAGCCGACCTGTTCACCGAGCCGCCGTCGGGCATCTTCAGCGAGGAGGCTGCTGCGAGACCCACCAGGCCTGGACCTGCCTCCGGCCCCAACGCCAACTCCAGCTCCAAGTCCAATGGCATTCACTCAGATGAAGAGCAGGATATCTTCGCAGGTATGACTGCCCGTCAAGTGCAGGCGTGTTGAAGTATTAAGTCCATGGGTTGCAGAGAGGGTAGATCTCTTGGAAGAATATGTGCGGGCTTATGTGGCTGTGGGTGTCTGACCAGTACAATCTGCCCCTCTGCAGGGACCCTGTTTCTACCCTCTAATGGTCAGTGCTTTTTTTGGGGGGTGTGATCTGTCATTTTCCATTTGAGTCCCCTCAGTTTCAGCTGTGGCCTCTACTGGGGTCAGAAATGCATTGTGGGAATGTTCTGGTAGCTTTTTAAGTCAGGGCAGTGTTTCTCAGTCTGGTCTTCAGGGACCCACAGAAGGTCCACGTTTTTGCTCCCTAGCTGCGGACCACCTTGGGAAACATTGACCTAGGATCACACACTGGCAATGTGGCCTGACAGCTTGTTGACTGTTTCGTTTGATAGTTTTTTTTTTTTCCCCCCCATAATTTTCTCCCCCGTTTTTCTGCAACTTGTAATCATTTAACTATAAATACAATTGGAATGTAGATGAATGTAATTTAATGTAATCTTTTCCTGGGGTGCCTAAAGCCCCTGCATTGGGGAAACCCAGCTTTGTCCAGCTACAGCAGAGGCTTGTTGCCCGTGTCTTGGCTCATAGCCATGGTCCCTCGACTGCTCTGTAATTAGCAGGCATCTTGGCATCTTCCTGCTGGTGGCCAAGTTCTTTAGCTTAGCTGGCTGACACTTCCCCCAGATAGCTTAGGTTGGGCCTGTCGTGACGTAAGTGTGATCTCTGAGCCAGTCCAATCTGTACCATTGGGAGCTTCTGCTGTGTCCTCTTAAAGAATTACATTCTTTTACATCATTCTAAAGTCCAGCCCTTTAGCTCATCACTGCTTTCCTGAGCTCCTGTTGTTGATAGCAGCTGATGTCTGGACGGCCCCCAAGCCACTTGATCACATGCTTGCTTTGGGTGGGGGGGTGGCGGGTGGTGCTGGGCATTAAGAGGTGCAGAGGTCTCTGCTTTGCCTGTCCAGGAAGCATAGCACAGAATTGACACTAATGACACAGGAAGCCTGGTGCCCAGGCTCTGCTCTGCCTGACTGCAGCAGTGCTAGCTTGGGGGGGGTGGGGGGTTCAGACCATTGGTGCCTAACTGGAGGAGACACAGACCCACAGGCTTGCATACATGCAGACACGCAACATAGAAGTGAGGAAGCCTGTGCCGGTCTTGTTGTACATCTCCCCCTGTTGGCAGTTAATGATGCTGCAGACTAAATCAGTAAGACTGGTGGTTGCTGGCGTGTGTTCAGTGGGCCGGTTCTGCTAAAAGTGGGTCTTGTCTGATTTTATTGCTGTCAGGAGTCTAATTTTAGAATGTCTCATGATTATCATCCCAGTGGACAGTGTACAGCTTGTGTCTGGGGGTGAATGAATTCAGATGATAAACAAAATGTTGCCTCTTAAATCATGTTTAAAAAAATAATAATTATTATTTGGGGGAAGTAATGGCCTAGTGTGGGCCACACTGAGTGTTGGGCAGAATGACTCTGGGATTTCATTCCTGTGTCCAGAAAGTGAGGTTCTCTGCAGAGCCCAAATGCATGCCTGTTGGGTATATTGGTATATATTTCTGAGTGGGCTTTGCCGCTGGTCTTGGAATGAATGGAAGCTTCTGGACTTTGCTGATGTGTTACTCAAAGGGGTCGTGTAGCAAGCGCAGACTAGCGCTGCTGAGTCGTGCTGGCAGCTTCTTTCAGTAAAACATTTATAATGAGGTGTATGATAGGCTTTCTGTAAATGCCCAGGTCTCACCTGACTTTAGTGTTCACTCGAACGATCCTAGATAAGTAGAATTTGTGACAGAATTATACTGTGAATCATTGTTGTTTTTATTTCACACGTTTGTCTAATCCACAGAAGCCACTGTCGAGCTGTCGCTGGACAGCCCCCACAACGAAAGGAAGAAGGAGGAGCCCAAGGCAGCAGCGAGCATCCCGTCATCGGTCGTCGCCCAGCCAAGTGCGCCGAAAACGGCACTTAAAACCATGGCGGAGGTATGGCGCCCCCTAGTGTTTGTCCTGGTGCTTCCTCCTAGAGATGACTGCAACCTAGGCCTCAGGTTGGGTTAACGCTTGTGCTTGGCTAAGAGCCCAGATTCAACATCAAAAGTCAAGACACCTCTGAGGGTTGGGGTCACGGTGCTGCACGCACAGGCAGGTGCTGACCGCCTGGTTCTGTGATTAATATCCCACCGGCGCTGTGCCTGCCAGCATGGCTGACGTCTGTGATGTTGTTACTCTGTTGGCGACTGAGCAGCCTGCTTGCCGCCTGAGCACCGCCTGCCTTCCTGACGCTTCCGTCTGTTTCCTTGCAGCTGGAGGAGGAGGAGAGTGAGGACAAGTTTGAGCTGAATATTTCGATCACCAACCCCGAGAAAGTCGGTAAGCTCTTTAGCCCCCGCCCACCCCCTGCTGCGATTGAATTAGCTATGAGTGTCTCTGGCCCATGAAACTGCCGCCCAGGTGGTACAGGATTCTGCATACAGGCAGGTAGGAAAAGGACGTCGGGGTATAGTGTGCCAGCGGAGCTCTGCACCCCTGATGTGGAACCCTTTTTGCTGGGCACTCATCCAGCTGACTCTACCTGTGCTTCACTCTTTAAATGATGACTTTTGTTGGCCTTTTGTGGTCCTCCCCCTGTGTGACCTCGTACCCTGCCCCCTGCCACAGAGCACTTGGAAACCCAGCTGGTCTCTGTGTATGTATGATATCTATACATTTTTTTTTTTGCGGGGAGCATAAGAGGGGGCCATAGTTCATACATATGAGCCAGAATTATCACTAGCCAATGATATGGTTTGAATCGGTGACTGACACAGGATGGGGGACTCTGGGGGCCAGTCAGCTTTCTTAGGCCAATGGATCCACCTCTGTGTTTGTGGGAGGCGGGGCTTATACAGCGCTCACAAACCTCACTCTTGTTCTGCAGGAGACGGCATGAACGCCTACATGGCCTACCAGGTGTCCACTCAGGTATGTCCGTGGCTTCTCTGAACCGGGGAGGGGGTGAGGTTTCCCAGAACAGGCATCCATGTCATGGGTCCCGCTCCTCAGCCCTCAGGGTTTGAGTCCCAGATGAGCCCTCTGCTGTGTTCTCTTTCCTGCCAGACATCGCTGCCCATGTTCAGGAGCAAGGCTTTCACAGTGAAGCGCCGCTTCAGTGATTTCCTGGGCCTCTATGAGAAGCTGTCGGAGAAGCATGCACAGAACGGCTACATCGTGCCCCCGCCTCCTGAGAAGAGCATTCTGGGTAAGCTGGCAGAGGGAGATGCGGCCCGTCACTGAAATGTGACTGTCAAGTGGAGTCAGTTTGAAACCGCCGTACCAACAAACTTGTGCTTGTGAATTTATGAAGGCAGATACATTTTTTTTTTTCCTAGCTGTTTGCCTCAGATCTTGGTTCACAATAATCCTAAATGTGTCACAGTGGTGCATTAGTTTTGGATATCAAAGTCTTATTACCAAGAAAATGAAATTCAATATTGAGCTTATGAAATGTGACATCAGGTTTTTGCAGTGTGATTTGAAGGAAACCAGATGATGTTGACCTTTTGAATTTTTACAATAATAACCTTCAGCTCACATTTGATATTGAGATATAGATGCTTTGTTATATTTGAGCAGCTCTTAATGATGGGTAGAAAATATATTTCAAGTTGTCTGCAGAGTGCTATAAAATGTTGAAACAGCACAGCACACAGCCCACCAGGAAATAAATCATTGTAAATGTTTGTTTAGATAAGAAAAATATCTATTTCGATGAATCAGCTTTTGGATCTGTGGCCTGTTCAGAGATAGCTGTTAGATGTGAAGGGCTTTTGGCCAAAGGTGTCATACCTAAACCACCTCACTGAGCACAGTCTGGCCAGCTCAAAAGGCTATGCCTGTTTGTCCATGACGCGGATTGAGGAGGTTATTATCATCAACTGTTTACCCGCTAGATGGGACCTTGTTATGACTCTCTGCCTGTGATCAGAAGGCCGCAGGTTCACATCCTGTGTCTGGCAGAGTGATGTCACCAATGGGCCCTTGTGTGAGGCCGTAATTACTCCAGGGCTGGTCCTGCTTCTTGGCTGTGCGTTCCTTATGATCTGCTGTGCTGTTTTCATTGACAGTGACTCTTGTAAGAGGGGGTGGAGCTTTAGACATTTAATGATGTTGTTAATTTTATCTCAAGCATGAGGAAAGGATGGTTGTTGCTTGAGCTCAATAGTTCAGAATCTTTTGTGTTTAATTTCAAAAGCAAAACTCCTAATATCAGAATCCAAAAGCTCTATCGTTTGTCCTCCATCAACACAGTTCACAAACTATTGAATTTCCCAAGCTCTGTCGAATTTCATTTTCTCTTTATGTTGCCCACACCTTTGTTTTGGGTGCCTTATTGAATTTTGTATCGTTGATATTTCTCATAAAAGCGACTTGAGGTATGGATTGGCAGGAAGGGCAGTGGGTGGGTGTTGCTGGTGGGCAGGGAACCTGCTCACAGTCTCAGTGATGAGCATCACTCTGCTGCAGGGATGACCAAAGTGAAGGTGGGCAAGGAAGACCCGTCCTCCGCTGAGTTTGTGGAGAGGAGGAGGGCAGCTTTAGAAAGGTGAGTCCTACTTACTCATAACTGGAGTAAGACCTGCACCCCACCCCACTTCACCCTGACTTTGCCTGAAATATCACCTTCAGAGCTCCTGATGTTGATTTATTCTTTAACGTTCCATTTGTCCTTGACTCAAGCATACATAAAAGCTCTGTTGTAATTTGTATAGTATATTTTAAGTTCAGTGAAATACCTGCCTGCAACCTTGGGATTGTACTGAGTTATCAGTGCATTTTAATCTATTAATTATGGACTGTAGGGACGGCTATTGGAACATCTGGCTATTGCACCCAAAGGAAATTTTATGGCATCCCATTGTAAATCCATAGGCAGCAATATGGAGTTGGTCCCCCTTTGCAGCTATAACAGTTGCTACTCTTCTGGGAAGAATTTCCACGAGATTCTGGAGTGTCTGTGGGAATTTTTGCCCATTCATCCAGAAGAGCGTTTGTGCGGTCAGGTACTGACATTGGATGGCCGTTCTAGTTCATCCCAGTGGTGTTAGATGGGGTTAAGGTCAGGGCTCTGTGTGGGCCAGCCAAGTTCTTCCACACCAGACTCACCCAACCATGTCTTTATGGACCTTGCACTGGGACACGGTCATGTTGTAACGGAAACGGGCCTCCACCAAATTGTTCCAATAAAAGTGGAAGCTTATAATTGTCCAAAATTTTCGACAAAAGTTCTTGTTGCAATAGCCAGGTGTCCCAATACTTTTATCCATATAGTGTACAAATGATGCATGTATGGCGTATGGATACTGAGTATATTTTGTATACATTTATATTACTATTGGGAAGAAGCCGTTTCTGAGCCTTAATATCTGCGTGTCCTTTATAAACTCTTAAAATGGGGAGCATTTTCTTCACGTGGTTATTACCGCGGCATCCGTTCCTTTCAGCCGTCGGCAGGAAGCTGTGATTAATCCAAACTTGCTGGTATGTGGAGGAGCTGTCTGATCTTGCCCAACCAGGCCCAGCCTCACGCTGTGCTGTGTCTGACTGGACCCCTCATTTTGAAGCTCAAAAAGTCAGTCGCTCATGTGAATGAGCGCGATACCACTGGTTGTTTAGTATAAATATTCACCAGTGCTAAAGGGAGAATGGGACTCTGGCCGGGGTCTCGTCAAACCCGTGTTTGTCGCTGAGTTTTCAGGTACAGCAGCTTGAAACAGAAACTTGCAATCAGAAATCAGGCTTTAAAATCTGGGCTCTTTGTTGGCTCTTGCCTATATGTAGATCAGTGACTAATCCAGTGAGCATCTGTGCCCCCCCCCCCCTACATATCGGCTCTAGCCTATATGTAGATCAGTGACTA
>JAODKL010000021.1:20172641-20184745 GCA_026780765.1 Petrocephalus schoutedeni | reverse complement strand
CCCCCCCCCCCCCCCCCCCCCAGGTATCTCCAGCGGGTCGTTGTTCACCCCTCCCTCCTGCAGGACCCGGATGTGCGTGAGTTTTTGGAAAGAGACGAGGTAGGAGCCCTGTGGTGGAATGCCTGGCCTCCCTTCTCAAGTCGGCTGGTGGGGGGGTCGGGTTTCTCAGTGCAGGGGACGTTTTATCTGCCGATACCCCGGTTGTGTCTGTAATAGAAAGCTTCTAGGAGTCTTTGGCAGTGAGAACCTGAGCTCTCTCAGGGGGTCCCTCGTCTCCAAGTGTGTGCGTGTCTCTGGGAAGGTGGCACTCTAAATACGGCAGTGGGAATCTGTGAGTCGCGTACAATATTCTGAGATACAGAAAGTAATTGGAAAAAATCCCTGTGCCTAACGCCTATGAGGTAATGCTGGTGTGGACGATAACACTTGGCCGCTTATCTTTTTGTGTGGGCTGGATGTTGGACCCCCTTCTTCTAAAAGGTACTGGTTTTGGTGATTGGAAATTCCCAAGCTCTGGTGATTGGAAAGGTGTGTGGTTGTGTATTGGATTGGATCACTTGACTTTCTTTTCTGTGTGTCAGTTGCCCAGGGCTGTGAACACGCAGGCACTGAGTGGTGCCGGGTTCTTAAAGATGATCAACCGGGCCACCGATGCCGTCAGCAAGATGACCATCAAGATGAACGAGTCGGACATTGTGAGTGTGACCTGCTCTGTTCGCGGGCCGTGTGGTCATGTGTGTCTGAGTCCAAGGCGCAGTATATTGTCATCAGGCTGAACACAAAATCTGAGCGCGCATACCATTTTACAGAGCGCATTGCAAACTGAAGGCTTCTCACAGCCTGCCTGAATGGGGTGCTTCACTCTCTGACCATTGCTGTTCCAGTGGTTTGAAGAGAAACTCCAGGAGGTGGAGAGTGAGGACCAGC
Source organism: Petrocephalus schoutedeni (assembly GCA_026780765.1). Taxonomy (NCBI): domain Eukaryota; kingdom Metazoa; phylum Chordata; class Actinopteri; order Osteoglossiformes; family Mormyridae; genus Petrocephalus; species Petrocephalus schoutedeni. The sequence continues at coordinate 20,183,818 of JAODKL010000021.1, read as the reverse complement.
AGCTGAGGAAGCTCCATGCCGTGGTAGATTCACTGGTGAACCACAGAAAGGGTGAGGCTGCCGCCGTTGCCATAGCCGTGCCCATGACCCAATGAGCATTGTCTGTGTGGGCAGTGGGCACTTTGAGCGGAGTATCTGTAGCACATGCTTGGGGGGAGCAGGGGGGGGGGTGGATACAGAGTGCCAGGCCTATGGGCCGGCGCCCCGCTGACAGGCCGGCTGTTGGAATCGTCACGTGTGGATCGTAGATGGAGGCCCAAGGCTGGTCCTTGAATGGAGTCTGTCATGGGATTGAAGCATGGCACAAACGTAGTACCATTTCAGCCTTCCTGTAGTATACTAAACTGCATCATGTGCTCTCCTAATGTAGTGGTACGATCCGACCCACTGTCATTACATCTGCCTTTGTGTATGTACGTGAGCCTCGATGTGCCCCCATCACCCCTCCCACAGACCTGTCCATCAACACGGCCGTGTTCGCCAAGAGCGTGGCCATGCTGGGCAGCTCGGAGGACAACACGGCGCTGTCGCGTGCACTGTCCCAGCTGGCCGAGGTGGAGGACAGGATGGAGCAGCTGCACCAGGAGCAGGCCACCAGTGACTTCTTCGTGTTCGCAGAGCTGCTGGCGGACTATGTGCGGTTGCTGGGTGCAGTGCGAGTAAGCCAACTGCTTTGGCCTGGGCACCGTCACTGCGTTACCCTGCACAATCACAGGCAGTATACTGCGCTTAGACCCCAATGCCGGCTGCTACTTTGCATGCCTGTGACTGTTTTTACTAAAGTGGTACTACTTTATTACTACTTGGTTTGGATTGGTTTCTGTTCCCATTTCAAAATTCTTCATTGGCCTAGGAATAGGAATTCTTGCTCGCAAAGTCCAGTTAGTACCATGTAATGTAACAGTATTAGACTGCAGAAAAGACAAAGAAGACTAAGGCACCCGCAAAACATCAAAGTAGGCATATGATTAGGTACTGCAGAGGTGTATTCATAGAATAAATATCGAATAAACATGCGAAATGGCTGAAATGGAATTATAATATTAAAAATATGATTAATAAAAGAAATGGCTGGAATAGGAATTTGGCAGGCTAAAATGCAGTGTAATGGAGTTTAACATTAAAATTGTATGTGGTGTTAAAATGTCGCTGTCAAGATAAGTATACATTATTAATTTATTAAAACAAGTCGGTGAAACAATTCTTATGAAGCTAAATATAATGTTAAAATTGATAAAACATTGCCATGGCGCTAAATATGCATTAATATCTAACAAAACATGTTGGACTTGAAACTTACAGGATAATGACAGATTGCATCATCGGCCTTAACAGATCACGTCACGGGGGAAGGAATTTGTACAGTGGAAGAAATGTTGCAAATGGTTCTGTCTGATGAGTCAAGTCAAACTTTTGCATGATTATTATGAACGCGCAGCATATGTAAATAAAATGATTTTTCTTATTCATCACATTATAGGCAGGCTTTTTCGACATTTGTCTCATATAAGTTCAAATTGGAACAGATGGTGACGAAAGGAACTATTTATCTGGCAGCATAATTCCCCAGCCTTGAGCTCACAGGGAGCAGTCAGTGAAGCTTGGCTGCCCCTTGTCAGTTTAAATAGTTAGTTGGGGGGCTTGAGAGGGTCTGCTTCGCTGCTGAGTCCGTCCAAGTTTAAATTAGTTGGGTTAATGCTGCGTTCCATTTACCTAGGGGGCCGTATCTCAGAACTGGAAATGACATCACACTCGAGTTAACGGCATTCCAGTTAACCAAGTCGGAAAGCTCTTTAGCAATACCAGGGACCAGTTTCAAAAAGCAGGATTTCTCAGCTGTCTGGATAATTTGTGAGATTTAATGTGCCCCAGTTTAAATGGCCTTTGTCTTCATTCACTTTCATTTAGCACTATTTCCGACACATTCTGTCCAACTGAGAAATCCTGCTTTCTGAATCAGGCGCCATTTCTAGCCCGTTTAATTGTTAGCCATTCTTGGCAAAATCTTTCACAACACATTACACTGTATTTTGCGCTTAAAAACACCATATCAACATGTCCACCGATACGGCTGTCCTCTGTGTACAACCTATTGAATGAGGCGCTATGAAGACTAATGCTAATAAACAGTATCAAACTACAGCTCTAACTGCATCTAAGGACGCAGCCATCTTGAATCCTGGGACGGGGTGAAGTTTGCTAGGGGGCATTCCAGTTGAAATTCCAGACTCGGAACTCAGAATTTCTGAGTTACAAATTCAAATGGGATGCAGCATAATTGTCTGTCGTTACTTCTGGCTGTTTGATCGTACGCACCACCCCCCCCAGGGTTGTTTCGACCAGCGCATGAAGACGTGGCAGCGGTGGCAGGATGCGCAGGTCACGCTGCAGAAGAAACGGGAGAATGAAGCCAGGCTGCTGTGGGCCAACAAGCCGGACAAGCTGCAGCAGGCCAAGGAGGAGATTGGCGAGGTAACGGGGGACGGGGCCATGCCGCAGGAGCGCTCGGCAAAGTAACGGGGGGCTGGGCCACGCCGCAGGAGCGCTCGGCAAAGTAACGGGGCGGGGCCACGACGCAGGAGCGCTCGGCAAAGTAACGGGGGGCGGGGCCACGCTGCAGGACTGCTCGGCAAAGTAACGGGGGGCGGGGCCACGCTGCAGCCCGCTGCTGCTATAAACTTGCTCCTCCCGCTGTATATAAAAAATATAAATAAAAAAATACGCAGTCACTCAGCAGCTGTTGGTCTGAAGCAGCTGCCGTAGTTTAAAAAGGGTTATGCTGAGATAACCTTGGTGCCTGCTGTCTGCCGTCAGCTCTGCTTTCTCCGCCTTTGTGTCCATCTCAGTGGGAGTCCAAGGTTACTCAGTATGAGGCTGACTTCGAGCGCATCTCCACCACGGTCCGCAAGGAGGTGCTCCGGTTTGAGGTATGCTGCTCTGTCCAGGGGTGGGGGGCAGGGGCGAGCAGTGGGACAGGCTGGGTGGGGGTGCCGCTCATGTATACAACTCTTCTGACTTCAACAGAAGGAGAAGGCCAGGGACTTGAAGAACCAGATTGTGAAATACCTGGAGTCTCTGCTACATTCGCAGCAGCAGGTAACGGTGCGAGGGTGCCCGGTGATTGTGAGTTGACCGTGTCTGTGGAGGAATAGGATGCTGACCCTCCCCCCTCTTTTTATTTCAGCTTATCAAGTACTGGGAGGCTTTCCTACCCGAGGCCAAGGCAATCGCGTGACGTGGGGGGACGAGGCAGCCTTTTAATACTTTACCTCTCGCCTATAAACCAAGGGAAGAGCCCAAGATGTGGCAGAAAGGGAAAGGAGTACAATCTATTACATTTTTATTCATCATAAACCTATAGCTCTTCATCTTAACAACTGTATTAATAATTGTATATTTTTCAGTTAACTTCCACATATTTTCTTAATAACAAACTATCTTGTTATAGACGACTGCTTGTTGGTGAGGTTGGGTGGAGCAGGGTGGAGCTGGTTTTCCCACTGGGTGTTTTTTTTTTTTTTCTTTTTCTTTGCCTTTTCTTTCCCACTGTGACTGAAATCACTGAGAAGTTGCTGGCATCTCTGCACTGGTGCGCAGCCGGTGATTGGACGGGTTCTACACCAGATGGCGCTCTCTGCCAGTTGTTTACAGTGGAGATGAGGGAGTTGTTTCTCACACAAAGCAGGTAGCGGTGAGCGCCTGTTTTCCCTTAAGTGCTAATACAATAGTTTGGCTCGCCACATGTTAATTATTCCTTAGATACTGACTTGTTTTCCTTAGTGTTCTTGAACATTGAAAACTTCTGAATCATCACTTTGGTCTGGTCATATGAGACATTACTTTGCAGGCTCTGTCCGCAGCTCAGGCGCGATCTAGTATCTTCCCTCACGTCTTTAAATTAGTCACCACATCACGGTGGCTTTTCTATGGAAGTGGTGTAGGCTGTGTCTACCCATAATCCTTTTGGGGCAGAGGGGCTTAAGACGCAGAGTTAATGTGTGCAGTTTGCCAACCAGTTCAGACCTGGAGTCACTTGTGGTTGAGGCCTTGACTTCTAAGCTCCTGACTGAAGTAACTCATTCAGGAGAGCGGAGGAACCCATTCTGGATCTCCCTGTGTGTGTGATGAGTGTCTCCATTACATTCAATAACCTTAAATAAGGGACAGAACACCTGCAATCAGGGGACAGGGGAAGCCATGATACTGCACATCTGTTTTCGACAGTCAGTGCGGGTTTCAGTTTGAAGTTTGGGCCGAGGTGAGACAGTTGCCCTGGTACTACAGCACTTAATGCCCCGTTTGCTGTAGGGTACGGCCCCCTCTGCAGTTGGGTCATTCCCTCTGTTTTTGAGAAACCGCCCTCGTTGGCGTCCCTGGTGCCCCCATTGATGCGCGTCAAACAGTAGCAGGGCGAGCTCGATGGCAGGGTGTCCTCAGCACTTGTGTCCTGAAGCACCTTCCCACCCTGGCCTCTCGTCAGTCTCACTCAAGCTCCCTTTAGCCCAGAACCGCCTTTTGGACACAAGACAATCTGTCCCATTTCTGGTATTAAAGCTGATGACTGTTCAGCGATATGAAGTTAATATACTCATGAGGTAACTGAACATTTTAGCCATATGCCAATATAGAAATGTACAGTTCCTTATTTTAAAGTTAAAGGTCCGTCAGATATATCAAACTTTTGTACTGATTTAACTCGATTTAACTGACAGAATTCGTAGTTTGTGTTTACGCTGCAGTCCTGCCCGGGTAAATTTGCACGGATGGTGACGTGGGCCCTTTGCTCCTTCCTCCCTTGGGCGGCAGGGTCCCCGCAGGGGTGGGCGATGTGTCCATGTGGACGCAGTACACGGATCCGCCCCGCTGTTAGGTCAGACGTGAGATAGTCGCTTTAACTGCCAAAAAATATGGAAATAAAGCTCTTTTCATAAAGCACTGTTGTCTTTCTTTGTCATGCACTGAATGTAGTAATTAGTAATTAGTAATGTGCACTATGCGAGATTTCTTGGTTGTTTGACTGGGATGTGTAACATCAGTTTTGATAATCTGTAAAAATCTGTAATCTGTAAAATGGAATATCCTTTTTTTTTTTGTAAAATTTTGAGAATGTTTGTCCAGATTTTCACAGGCTTGTACACGGTGAGTAACCAGGTTGTTTCTGTCAAACACTGATATGTCTGTCACTTTTGACTTGGATCAATCTGAGTCGATCAATCAAAGCCATTGATTACTGCCAAGAAAAAAATTCTCTGTGCCGGAGCACCACGGGGTTAATGACAGACATTTGTATGGGTCTTATTAGGACTTTGTATGCTAAAGACGAGGTAAACTCTAATAAAAGTACTCATCCTCATCTATATTGAATAAGGCCCAGTGGGCCCCCGTAGTGACTTTTCCTGACCAGCAGAGGGCCCCTCAACCTCATGGACCCCACCCAAATGCATGTTTTTAGTTAAAATACCACTGTATGGTTCTAGAAGCATGCCCTGTATAAATGGATAAAACTTGTGTCAGCCAGACTACATGGTGACAGTAGTTTTGTTACATCTGTTGTTTTGTTTCCCCTGATTCCTGGTGTGGGACACGTAGATCTCGTCATGTATGGGGCCCTGGCTCTGCTTCCTTGGCGCTAGACCTCATGTAGAAGAAACGACATTGTGGCTTCTTCCGCGTGAGGCCCCGGGCGCTGCTTTGAGGAACAGAGTGATCTCCTTATGATTGCTGTTCTCGTTTGAACTGTTCCTGGAATCAACGCCTTTTCTTCAGCAGTGATTGTAGGTTTCCCCAAAGTCGCCGTCCTGCACATTCAGTACAGCCCATAAGCACCCAACACAAACTCAAAATCATGGCCACTAGAGTTGCCACGTCTTCCCAGGTGTGGTTGGTCTGGCCCCGAAGGAGAAGGCAGTGAATGACCCTGTGCATGACAACTGGCTTCATGAGGTTAGTGGTATCCTTCTTCAGAGAAGCTGTCATGTCGGAACAAGGCTCTGGCAGTCGGAAGGTGTGGTGCATTTCGCAATCCTTACACAACAGGTAGTACAGCGCAGGAATGTCTGTCAAGGCCTGTATCCAATAAATACGTCGTTCCCTGTAGATTTACACTTCGTGTCCGGACAACATGACAACCTTATTTAGGCCTGCGGCTTGTTTAGGTGTCGTTCTGGTTTCTGCCACTGATATAACTAATGCCTTACCAGCTACCTAAAGGAAAACTAGGAAGCGGTCTCTCCATCACAATGAAAATCCCCCAGGGGCAGTTAGGGAATCTGGGCCTCTACACCTCTATAGGCTAAGCAGTGATCCAGTTGTCTGCTGATGGTTTAACAGGGATTAGCTGAAGCTGTCAGCCTCTGGCTTCCAAGTTATTTAAGGTATAAGTAGTGCAGAGGCAGACCTCACAGGTTAGGTATCATGGCCTCCATCCTCGTGTGGTGTGTACGGCAACAGCCAGGAGGTGGTGACCAGAACAGGTTATACATCCTTTCACACCTGGCCTTCAAGATAGGCTCTCTCACTAGTCTGTGAGAGAGACAATGTACTGATATTGGGGAAATTACGGTGAAAAATCGTGTATTTAGTAATGTACAGGTATCCATGGACTTACATCCGAGTTTTGTCCCAGAAGTAATGATGTAAATCAATCTGGACATATCTCACTCATATCTCGCTCAGGCTGTGTAACATAAGATACGTATCATACACATTTAAATAAGTGCTATGGTGACACTGCTTTTTTGTTCTCGTTCTTGCCACATGCCACACACCTAGTAAAATATGTCCACTAACGTCCACTATGTCTGCTTCGGACATCTCTTCATAAATTTTGTCATGGCTCTTGTAGGACATAAGTACAATCGGGCGATACTCAATAGGACATGGGTTGATGGATGACTGTACTTCAAGTTTCCTCGGAATGCAGTCAGATATCAGCAAAATGCTTAAAAAATCAAATTGCTGGCAAGTTTCAGAGATGCACTCAGGCATAAGCTCTGTCGTCCTGCTCTTTCGTCCGGCCTATTTTCACACCGGCTGGGGTCTGCAGTGGAGGAGCTTGAGCCAGTGTCCAGTAGGTCTGCTGTCACTCCTCTGCTTCCCCACTTCAGATGAGGAAGCTTCTATCCAGCCAGCTGTGATGCAGATGTTCTCCAGCTACCCTCATTTTAATTTAGATTCTTTCTGTTCTGACGCTGGTCTGAGTTTATGTGCGTGCTAACATACTCTGAGGCTTCTTGCCAGACGGCCAGTTTAAACAAGACCCACTTGCCGGCGTTGATCCGGAGGCTGCTTTCTGGAGTAGATGCCACCACTGAAGCATCATAGACAGCCCAAGCCTGATCTGGCTGCGGTCTGGCAGAGACGCCTCTCATCTATGCCACAAGACCTTGACGTGAGCATGCAGGTCATGTGACTGTCTGTTTGACAGGTGAGTGGAGATATTGTAGTTTCTGGTAAAACTGTTGGCATGAGCCTTATGAAATGTTCAATACTGAACTATAACGTAGTTATATAGCCCCCCCCCCCCCCATTATAGCACATTGTGGGCTGTCCCTCATTGTTCGCTCTGGGTGGTTAATATTCACGGCTTTGAGCTGTTATTTTTATACCCAGCTGTCAGCCTGGTTGGTATGTCCGATCCTCAGAGTCATGCTGTCACACAGCCCAGAGGCACAGGGGCTGGGGCCACCTGACCCACCCTGGGTTGGACAGGACTGGGGCAGCTGTTGTTTGCCCAAGCCGGACCCAATGGCTTCTACAGAGCAAATACTTAACGACTCCACCTAAGTGTGGCCTGAAGCAGTGTCTCCTGAGGCCATGTGAGTCTTACAAAACCATGCAGTATTTACACTGACCGCAGTGCTAAAGGAAGGTTGAATCACGCTTCTTCGCGAGTCCCAGAGTAACGGGTTGCCCAGTGACACGGCGATAGGGATTACAACCAAAAGCCGGCAGGTGCTTTCTTACCCCTCTGAGCCAAAAGGTTTATCCTGAATTTGATTTCCGCAAACATACCCCACTGTACAAATTGATTGTGGTGTAATATTTACCTACGGGTGTTGCTCACACTGCTTACAAGAGTCATAAGCTAATGGTCATTCATTAATCTGGCTGGATGTCCTTTTCACCGGGTTCAACAGGTTATGCGTTGTCTAACTCTTTTTACTTACACGTATGATTTCTCACCTTAGTTTCATTATGTCTCTGCCATTTCCGAAATTAAGATCAACCTAAACTAACTGCTGTTACCGTCCGATTGTTATGTTAATTCCATAATTGTGCCCCGGCTACTGACAACTTAAACCCCACTTGTAAAGCAGACGAAGGAAGATCATTGTGCTGCTTTTTTCCTCTTAATCGTAACCGGCGGCGGTGACACCGGATTGCGTGAGGATGCAGCGGGCGATCCGGGGCGTGCCCCGGGCGGGACCGGCGTTTGCCCGGCGAGCCATGTGAAAGCGGAGGAGAAACCCTCCGCCAGCTGCCGTGTCTCCCTTCTCCCGGCTTCTGCCCGTGGATATATTTGTAACGTTTTTGCGCAACAAGGGGAAAGTTTCAAAGAGGAACCGTGCCGCGGCACCGAGCTACAAAGGGGGGAAATATCGGGCAGGGAGGTGAAAGCGTCGATCATCAAAGCGGCTCTGGTCCGAGCTGAGCCGAGTGCAGCCCGGTCCCACAGGCGAAGCGGTGCCCGGCTGCTCCGCTGCCACCTCCGGCTGCCACCATGATCGAGGTGTGCATCCCGGCGCTGGAGAGGAAGGCGAACGAGTCGGGAAAGTTACAGAAGGTGAGTGAAGTCTCCGGGCGCCCGGTCCATGTGCGCTTCTGCTGTCGGGCTTCGGGCAGATCGGGGATCGGCGCGGCTCCGTACAGCTCCGCGAAGGTGCGATCGCCGGCACAGGCGTGCAGACGGAGACCCGCGATCCTCTACCCTCCTACTGTAAAGGTCGCTGGCTTTGGCCAGGTGTCCTTCCTTTGTTATTCATTTATGCGGCTTTACATGGCGCCTTCCTATTCTGTTTCTGTGTATGCGAGTGATACAGGTCGCTTATAGAAGAATCTACATGAAGAAAGTTTCACGTAAAGAATTTTGTACTTGTTGCGGAGATGATTTTGCGCTAAATGTAAATGATGGTGATTTTTGATGAGTACATCGCGGCGCTCGGCAAAGAAAACCCGATTGTTTTTCTTTGTTGAGGGTAGTTATTGTAAAAATGCTGGTAATATTGGAAATATTATCTTATTATTTGAAGCGGTGCTTCATATGATCCATTTTCGCCCCCGATGTATGACAACTGAGGGAAAGAAGCCAGGAAAAGTAATATGAAAAGCAGGAATATATGGTCCTAGATGTGTTTCATGCCAGAAATCAGATCTTTATTTAAGTATCCAAATTTTGGTTACCATTACTGAACAGCTTCACAGATGCTCTGTGACTTATGCCACCAACTATCAAAGCAAATACCCCCCCAGCCAGATCTCCAGAGGGCCCATGTCCAAGCACCTGCACTTTCATTCTACCCCTCCCCCATTCTCTGCACCCCCCATCCCCTCCATAATTTCTCTCCATCCCAAACTCTTCTCTACACTCACCAAAGGGGGGGGTCTGGTATGGGTGCCTGCCACTTGTGGAGGAGGGCTAATGCCCCATGAAGGGGGTCGCAGTGTCCCTCACTTCCTGTAACCAAGCCTGTGCCCCCCCCCCCCCCCCTCCCATCACCAGGCCTGTTGCTGAAAGCGGACCACACTTGTTTTGATTCTGGATTCTTGGACAGTCCTTCTAAAGCACATAGTCTTCAATGTGTGTGTGTGTGTGTGGGGGGGGGGTGTATATGTTGCATTGTAGGGATATATTGGAATATTGGAATATTATCTAGACACACACATCAAGTTTTTTCGGGCACCAGAAGGGGAAACTCAATTTTATAAAAGTCTGTGACTGCAATTAAAAAACTATGTCAAATGTCAAATGTCAAAAGGCTTGTATTTAGTTTGGTTACTTATGGTTAAGGTTAGGGCTGGGTAAGGGTTAAGGGTGTCATAGCTGGGCGTAGGGTTATGTCCATAGGAATGAATGGACTGTCCCCACAAACACATGCATAGAAACATGTGTGTGTGCGTGTGTGTGTGTGTGTGCACTTCAGCATGTGTGCATCCCATTCAAATGTAAATTGGTGCACTGGGCAGGACCCCTTGGACAGCTGGGGCGGGAATACGATGCCAGTCCGTCATGCTCTGTAGTTTCACAACCACAGAATCCAGTGGCGAGGCTTTGCGTTGGACAGCCTCATTTCCTCTTTTGTTTCTTGTATTTATTTTTTATTTTTTTGGTTTTGTTTTGCTTCCTCACAGGCAGAAAGCAGTTCCTCCCGCTTGAAGTGTGCAGGAGGGCCGCTGGATAATTATAGCAAGCTCACTGGCACACTGGCATCTCTGACTCCGGAATAGTAACTTCACTGCATCTGAAAGTGCACAGTGATGTTCTTGTGCACATGGGGTCAGGGGTTACTGCGTGTGTCCTGCTGAGGCTTAAAGCACATTTTTAATGTAGCCTATTTCTGTCCTCCACATAGAAAACATACCTTTAGCTTTCATTCTCCCAGCCGCAGTTCTAATCAGTCAGCATTTTCTAAAGCGAGTGGTTTGGCATGTTGATGCAGTGACCGTCTGACTAGGCTGTGGGGGTGGCGCCCAAGGCATTTCCTTTTTGAATGGTGACTGAGATGCCAGAACTTTACATGCGTGGACTGCGCAGACCCCGGGCTTGCTGCATGTGTGCACTGCATATGTCCACTGCATACTAAATGCGGCCAGCATTAAATTGCTGTCAGTTGGGGTTTGGGTGTTATTTACTGTAATAGTTGTGGCTGTTAAATGGAGCCCTGTGTGTTCACTGTTGGGGGGGGGGGTGGCGGGGGCTTATTTACTTCCCATGGAAACTGGGGTCGTGGTTTCTGAATGAGGAGTGTGCTTTTATTCTGACACAATAGTGTGTGTGTGTCTGTGTGTAGGAGGATCTGAAGCTAAGCATACACCCATGATAAAGCCCGTTCTGTGTGGTTTGAGGAGACATCCAGTAGCTTCCTTGCATGCGCGCGCGCGTGTGTGTGTGTGTGGGTGGTTGGGGTGGGGTGGAGGGGGGGGGGGGAGTGTATTCATGAATGCGCCCCTGACTCCCG
>JAODKL010000021.1:20151902-20164121 GCA_026780765.1 Petrocephalus schoutedeni | reverse complement strand
TTTTCTCCCCCCCCCCCCCCCCCCCCCCCATTTATTCCACATAGGAAAGAGACAGATACTGCAGATTTATAGTATGCGTGGTGGGAGTAACTGCAATACTACAGAGACCAATCATCACTTATTCCGTAGAAAGAAAGTCGCCAGATCTCACGCACGGAGTTCCCGGGTTATTTCGGCCGGCTAAGCGAAGCGGCACATCTGCACACTCCGTCCTGCACCCTTACCTTGGCCGTGACTTTGGGCCCTTTCTTTTTCTCATCGGCGTGCGAGCCGCTCGGCAAAAGCAAGAAAACGAGGGAGCCCGCGATGATCGTGACGGCGAACAGAAACTTCATCTTTCTGTCGGTAACCCGGGGCATTCAGCGCGATGAAGTGCAGCCGTGGCGTGCAGACGTAGCTTTAACTACAAGAGTCCGAAAAAAAAAAACTCGTGAATATCCGGGGAGGAGACAGCAGCCTCCGACAGAGCACTTTAACAGGAGGGCCGGATCCGCAGCGAGCCGCAATACCGAACCACCGCATGAGCCATGTGACCCGACAGACGGAGTGCGCGATTTCCTCCAACAAACTTACATGTATGCATATGGGGACCCGTTTATGACAGTACTTTGCTGAATATTTATTGCCTAAAGAGAATCTCAATCGGTATAAACAGCACGCTAGCTGCATTCACACTCGGTAAATTCCCACTCGTATCATGCAACAAAACAGATGTTTGCAATAGCAACATTAACGTGATTTGATCAACTTAAGTTCGTTTTATTTAGATATTTATAGTTCATTCCAGGCACAAAGAGGAAACGTTATTAAACGTAATGCACGCACTGGTCCCTGATTGGTCCTCGCGCGTCACATCCACTCGACGTGCGAGTCGGCGGACCAATGACGGACGTACATTATGTGACACATTCCAAAATCTGATTGGATAAGATGGAATCCAATGGGGTTTCGGAATGTGTCATGCTTTCTCACATCGCAATTGCTTCCTGTTTATTTTTTTAATTCCAAAACACAGAAGTATATTACTACCTACTAACTGGCACGGAAAGGCATATTACTACCTGTAATATACTATCATCCATCTTAGTGTTCACTCGTCAAATGGTCTGTCGTTAGGATTAGATTAGATTTCTTGCAATGCTCATGTATTATATAATATAAAACTGTACCGTTCTAATTACGCGCAGTTAAATACATTATTTTAAAGTGACCGTAATGCGTTGAAAAACATGTTCACTAATGTTTCAGATTTCCTCTCTAAAACTCGTGAATTTTGGTCACAACGGGAGGGAGTTAATGGCCAACAGGTTTGTAACCAACGTTAAGTGCGGACGTACTAAACTGTGAATCATGGCCCTCTTTAATTAATTTAACCCATTGGCAACCAAGGGAAGTATTATGGGTCATAAAACTTTGGCCCAGTCCCACACTACACTCGCAGTCTCCCTTGCAACAGGTCCTATGCCATGGGTGGGCAATCTTATCCGCAAAGAGCCAGTGTGTATGCAGGTTTTTGGGATAACCATTAGGTTAGCTATTCAAACCCAGGTGTGAGGACTCTTCAGCTGATCAGTTCTCTAATTAGTAATCAAATTGGGGAGTTGCAATGAGAATTTGCATACAAATCAACCCTTTCTGGATAAGATTACCCACCCGTGTGTAAAAGATTTCAGACAGACTCATCTTCGCCCTGCCCTTTTCAGTCTTCTTTACAGAAAAGAGGAAATGCTTTATGTTGTCATGTTACGGAATGGCTCCATTAAGAAACTGTATTGTTGTTTCTTTAATAATATATAGGGTGTTAAGAAACCCAAGAAGTTTATCAGCTACACGATAACGGTTATGTGGTATTATCACACTGCCTGAACAATCTGAAGTTTGTAAATGTTCTACTTCGATTTCATTTTTTTTATAACACACACACAAACACAGTAGTTCCCTGTATCTGTGGGTGGGGTCGTGGGTGGGCGAAACCAACGTGATACTTAATGAGTTATATTCAGTGTGATACTGAACCAGCCGCAGACCACAGGTATATAAGGTAAAGATCAGTCGATGAAACACACAGTAAGATGTTACCAATATTTAAATACAGTAATAAAGTACATTGTACATTATCATACAGCACTGTATAGTATGGTACTCTCTCGAATGGATTATGACATTTTAGCCTAATTCTCAAGAGATGATAGAGCAATGAAAATGATCAGGTATCAAGGGATGGCGGAGCAATGAAAATCATGATTTTTTTAAATACATTTTTAACAACACAAACACTGCGACAATTCTGCAAGGAATGCAATCAGTGACAACACTAGGGGCGGACTGGAAGAGAGTGCTGAGGAGAAGCGTGAGTATGTGGACAAGGGGATATGTACTGGGTACAACTGGGCTGGTGGATTTTATGCTACAGCCTATACTCACTTGGCAGACTGATTAAGAACTTATGAACATTAAATTCTTTTTCTGATGACTGAAACCACCGCGGATATGGGGGGTACTAGGCCTACATACTGCAAGTAACTTAACTTAGTGGATATTTTGACCAGCGAGAGAGGTATTGTGTATAATTGATTTAAAACAGGCAATTATTATTGTCATGCCTATTCAACTCCAGTCCTGGAGGGCCAGAATCCCTGCTCAAATATACCTATTATACCTGGTAATTAGCTGATTAAGATGTGTTTCAGCTGGGAAATCTGCAAACTGTGTTGGATTCTGGCTCTCCAGGACTGGAGTTGGGTACCCCTGCAATAGATCATCGTCAATATTTTTAGCACTGTTCTGTTTCTTGTGTACAAAACATTGTGGGATATTGAAGTGGTAGTGGAGTGTCATGCAGCTTTCATCGCTGCTGACCTGCTTCATGAGGGCATAATGGACCAGTCCCCCTTAGCCCTTTTGGGTTTGAGACACACTTCAATATGGCGACGGGACTCTGGAACGTGCAAACAAAGATGGAGTGTGTAGGGATTAGTTTGGGATTGGGCCTTCATGCCTTCATGAAGTTACTTGTGCATCTGATACGTGCATCAACACATAAGATATGCAAGATGCAGTTTTTTGCCCCCAAACATCAAGCTTTGCCTATGCATGTCTTCCACCAGTCTAGAGGTAGCAGTTATGGGCAAAGCAGAATTTAATTATTTTCTTAACGAAAGACTCAGATTGTAATGTATCAATACAAGTTTATTGATTTTTTAAATACATTTGTAAACCATGTGGCCTGTAGGAGTTGTGAAATGCTTCCTGTGAATTACATTAATTGTATTATCTTGTTCTCTGACGGTGGTGTGCAGACTGGCCATTCGCAAGTCTGCTCTTGTGGGATAACTTCTCCAGCTTCACTGTCTCATTGACATTCCTTTCTCTACATTGACATTCCTTTCTCTACATTGACATTCCTTTCTCTTTTTCAAGCAGGGCTTTGCACTTTGTAAAATCTTTGCAAAAATCTTGCTTCTCTTCAGGAACAGTAATCAGTCAGCATCACAAACAAAATTGAACAATTTAACAGTTATCGGATAGCAATACTTAGATACAACTGTTTCTTTTATATTGAACTGAATAAATGTTCTAGTGCATAAAAACTAATTAAAGTAAGACTGATTTTTGTTCGTTAAAAAGTTTATCCATTGTCCATCCATCCACAGCTATCCTGGTCAAGTTCAGAGAGAGGCCTGGAGCTTATTATCCCAAGCATCAAATATCCAGGGCATCAGGCTGGGGTGCATCCTAGATTGTATATGTTAAAACGCCTTAGGCACAGGTCAATTCTTCAAAACCACATATGCATGCTTCCAAAGACTAATCTAAAACTGGCACACAGAAACCCACACAGTGGCCAAAAACAGAATAGAGATACTTAACCCATCCCCATGGGTTAATGATCTCTTCAACAATCTCATTTTGGTCTCTGTGACACACTCAGATGCATATACAGGTGAGAGCAAGCTTGGGGGTCATAGTGCAGGGTCAGCCAGCACGCGAAATAGGGAGGTAAACAAGATTCAGGTCTACAGATTTCATCTGTGGGTGGCTCTTTGGCATCAGTGAGTCCGTCTGTTCTGGTAACAGGAACTTCAAGAAAAGAAATTCTTCTTAGTTTTATTTTGTTACGCTCCATTTGCATATGTTCAAATGCAGAGGAGTGATGGTGGGTATACCCAGGTACACGGCACACACACCCACCTCTAAAAAATGGGTTTACCATGCACCCACCTAAAAAGGAGGATAAATCCCATCACACTGTATCGCTGTATACCAGCCCACCCAGACTGCACATCACCAGTTAAACTGTGTTTTTTGCTCTGAGCAAATATACACATACTGTCTATATGAACAGCTTTAAACATTTCCCTTGACTGCCTAAGAGTTTTTTTTGGTTGTTGTTTATTTGGTATATTTTGCCCACCCCAGCGGTGCGCCAGAGTATGGTAAACTGTAGGTTTGCTGGGTAGATAGCTGGGCTCGTTTCCCTCTCGTTGCTCTACAGTGACATCTACTGTTGGTTGAGTGCTTACACACATAGTTTGAGCAAATACACATTGCATCGTTACGTGAAGCTCGCAGACTGACCGAAAGGAAGAGGGGGGCTTACAGGTTCACACATCAGAGGAGATATGCGCTGCTCTTCATTCACCTTGAGTCTGCAGACTTATGATGGAACTAACTGGCCATTCCAAAATCGGAGAAAATGTGGAGTATTGGAAATGTAGGCACATGACGTGTTTCCCTGAACCTACCATGTTACAAGGATGCAATGTATAATATGGTCTCTATGTCCGGCCTTCCATCTTCTATGCCATTTATCGAGTAAAGGGTCATGGTGAGCTTTTAACGTCTTTTACAAAATGCAATGTTGTGTACTTTACATTTAATGCTGGTGAGTGCTAATGAAAAACAACATTTTTTACTGATTAGCTCTTTGCAAATAACACATATTTATAGACTGTATTGTATGTTTTGACTTGTCCTTGCAATTCAGCTTTTTCCCGAACACTGTGAAGGTGAAACACTATGAATCATATCACTTCACGTTGCTCTTGTTAGTTATTGGTCTAGAAGAGTCAAGGCACCAGCTAAAGTCAGACAGGCGTTTGATATTTCAGCACTCACAAGAACACTACGCTGCATAAGAGTAAAACGTAACCTTTTTTCACCTGAGTGATGATAAATACGTGTGCTGAAGAGAAGGCGCTGCCTTTTGGTTAGGGTTAGCCTGGTGGGAGTCGGGGTCTAGGCAGGGCAGTGTGCAACTCAGCAGGTCTGGGAGCTGTGCCCACGTCTGGGAGGTCATGGGTTCAAATCCTATGGCAGGCAGAGTAATCATATCACAGTTGGGCCCTTGAGCGACCTCAATCCCTCCAGGGATGCTGGCTGACCCTTCTCTGTACCTCATTTGTATGCTGTTTTGGACAAATCTGCTAAAGCAGTAAATATAATGTGAATGCAGTGACTCACCCCAGCTAGGGTTATAGTTCGAGCCATGAGGCTGGGTGTTAACCAGCGCTGTTGGCTTGGATGAGCTGTACACTTAGTGCTGCCCCTCTGCTTCACACACTCATGTACTTCATCCCCTCCCCTTCTGGGACGAACCACTTGGCGGTCTGGATATGCGGGGCCCCCTGCTTCATGCCTCCTGCTGGCTGACTGCCTATACCTCCTCACCAGCCCATCTGCCTGCCTAATGCCTACCTGGCCATTCCATAATTCGCCTGCCTACCTGTGCTGTCCCACCATCTGCCTAAATTTACCAGTTTGAATTTAGGACAGACTCATCCTCCTTGAGCCTGCTTGCTGGCAATTTTTTTGGGGGGTGGGGGGGAGGTTCTCATTAAAGTTAAAATGTTCCTTCTTAAATTGACCTCCCTGATATTGTTGCTATTGAAATGTTTCTATTGGGATCACTCAGTGGGGCTCTTGCAGGAAAGCTTTGTAGTCTGTGAGGTTCCCAGATCATTCTACACTGTCTTGTGATGAAGAAGAGCTTTGTAAATACGTGTTGCTCAACATCTGCATGATTAACGACAAAAGTAATCTGCAGTATAGCAAATGAAAGCGTACAACTAAAGGCATTTAGGCTTTTATATACCGAAATGCAGGCCAAGGAAGTGGAACTGCAAGGTAAACGAGAACGGACGACCAACCGACAAACCACTGCTGCAGATTGTTAAATGGAAATATAATCGAATGTCTATGAATTTTCTCAAAATAGCATGTAAATGACACGCTGTATAATTAAAAAAAAAACATTTTGAAAACACATTTATTACATTTAACTCTACGACATGTACGTTATTCGTCATTGTAAATACGTTTGTCCTTTTTACAGTCGTCAGCGCTGTGATATTTTCCGGTTTACGCTGTCAAAATGGACAAATCACGACTTTTTATTCATTATTTCAAATAATGATTTCATATTGTCCGTAACGAATTGAATGTAGACGATAATTACTTCATGGAGAACGGATACATAAAACACAAAACAATACATATAAATAGTACATACTGATACATATAAATAGTACATGGTGATTTATTGAAGACCCGAGTTTTCCACACCCAGATCGCTGGCCCAGCAGCAGGAGGCCGGCCGCGGCCGTGACGTCGCAATGACGCGTCCCTGACGTGGGTTCACATTTAAACGCGAGCGGGAAAGACCGAAAGTATTCGCTTAAAGAGAACCAGGAGGGTTCAGTCACACACGCATCCCATTCCGGAGTGCAGGCGGTTTACACAGACAGCATGGTGAGGACGAAAGCGGACAGCGTGCCCGGAGCCTACAGGAAAGGTAGGGGATGCATGCGGGAAGTCGGCCGGCCCGCTCCGAAACATGCAGTCTGGGTACCCCGAGCCGTACGGTCGCGGCTCGGGAGCGCGCTTCATGCGGTCCTCCGCCGCCATTCGTGTGTGTTACATGGCTGTATCAGACTGGCTCGATCTTTGATTTTATAATTAAAAAGCGCCTATTTGTAGTGCAAAGTATCAGTCTGCCCAGCTCCGGAGCCCGCAGGCCGACGGGGGCGCCGGGGCTGCAGTAATACGGCCTCCCGCAAAATTCCGCATCTCTCTTCGGCCACTGTGCACGGAGGCGTGCGAGCCACGCATGTATATGCCTCAGAGCGACCTCTTGTATTTTATTGCTAGTGGGCTCTTGCCGGGGTGCAGCTGCTTAATGTGCGGTTTGATGGCCCCGATCTGGCGCCACTTCCTGCTCCGGCCGTTTTGGCGCCAGGTTCAAATGTGAAGGCGCTGAATCGGCGCCCCACACTGTTCAATAACACTCGCGGTTGCAGTTTAAGTCTTGGATATATCTTATCTAAGGCATTGTTCCCACCCTAATGGATCGTCAAGCATCACTGCAATAATTTTTCACGGGTTTTGTGCAAAAACGCCTTTTAATTTTGTAATCAATTGTTATCCCGTGAAAGGGGACAAATTTAACCTGAACGGTACCGATCTGCCGTGTACTTAAAGGGGAATGCGTGCATTTTGTTACAAGCACGCTAGTTACGTGGCGAATTAACGCCCATCCGTGTCCATCGTAGCTTACAGTACATTCACCCCCCACCCCCCTCTATTTGCCATTGAGAGATCCGAATACTTTCGCTTATTGGGCGTCCTGAGTATGACCAAGGCACCCGAAGCTTTGATCCTAAGCTACGCAACACACCCCCTTTGTCACGTAATCGCCGCTTAAGGTCTGACGCTTCCCTCCATTTCAGCTGTTGCTGCAGCTGCACCAAGAAAGTCCCTGGGTGCTTCTAGCTCCCCCAACGCTGGGAGCAGCTCCCAAGAGGGCACCCCAGGTCAGTCCTGTTGGTGGTCTGCCATCTTCGGTTACGGTCACGGTGACGAGTACTTGTGGTGACGCATGGCTGTGTCCGACTTCCAGCTAAGAATAAGTATGCTGGTGGCAACCCAGTCTGTCCTCGTCCTACTCCCTCCTGGCAGAAGGGGATTGGTGATTTCTTTGGCGGGCCGAGCAGGAAGCCAGAGAAGGAGAACCAGCTTCCCCAGCATGATGATGATGAGGAGGCTGGAGGCAGTGGTGTCTCTAAAGTTCCCAGGAGGTAGGACTCTTGCTAATATTGATGTTACATGCAGTAGCCATTCTGAGGTTATGCACTTACTATGACATTTAGATGTTCTCTGCATAGCTAGTCATACTGGGGTTTTACCCTCTATCAGTTGCTATCTAACTGGGTAGTTTTGTCTGATTGGTGGGTCTGGGGTTTTTGGCAATATTAATAACATCCTGTACTCGTTCCTTGTTCAGTCGCAGCCATAAATGCAATCCTGTTACTGCAGTCTCAGTGAATATTAATTCCTCACCTGTCCTCTAGTCTAATTGTATTGCTGTATTACTGAGCATGCTTTGAAGTCTGGCTTTGATTGGCCTTCAAAGCACAAGTGGGCGTGGCCTGTCTGATCTAGGAAAGGGCCCCCATCCCTTTTGGGCCATCCAGCCCAATGTGAGTCAGCAGCTCCTTGTGCCCCCGAAGATGCTAATGTCCTCTCTTGCTTTCAGATCCCGGCCTTTACCCGACGATGAAGATGAAGACTGATGTGTGTTTTTATGATTAACAAAGCCATGACAAACAATACTTGAAAGGTAGATTTTAGTTGTGTACATCTTTGTATATAATTGTTTTTTGTACAGAAGTTTTTGTCCTTTTTCTTTTTTTTAATAAAGGTTTCTTGTCATTTTTGCTGTCTACAATATGTTTGACTGGTCCTGTGATTGTTTCCTAGAAACTGATGCTTCAATGGTTCCAAATACAATTTTTAAGCAGTATAAATAAACAGTTCTGGACATTTTTTAAGAATATCGCTGAATATATTTACACATCAGCTTGCTTTTGACATTAGAGCGTTGTAGAAAGTGTATCACTAAAACATGGAGCTGGGGAACTTGGATATGAATTAAAGCAAGAATGTGAGGCAGCTATAGGTACAGGTGCTGAATGGCCCTAATGTGGGGGACAGTCACCAGGATGTCTTGGTCCTTTTGGCTGTGGCGGCTGGCATTGCATCTAACCACTGGGGACGCCTAGGTTCACCTTTTCTGATAGGATGGTGATTCCTGAAAGGCGGATGATTGCACTGGTTTGCACACATTTTATTTCCTTTATACTTCTTGGTATGCCAGATTTTGATGCTGATCACAGAAATAACTTTAAAATTCCCATCAAGTTTTTTGAGAAACCTTTTTTTTATTGTAAAATGCTTAAATTTTGCCTAGCTGGCCAACAAATATTTTTCACCTACCAATTAAGGGATCTCATGTACTGCATTAATGCAGATTTAAGAAATTCACTATTCATCTAAAGTTTTTCAGTGTTATATAAGAACAGTACATTTGGCAAAGTTCTAAATTTCTGTGGTTAACCTGCATACTATGTTCCCAGTGGAATTTGTGTGTTGCATGTGACTTTTGGTGTCATAATTAACTGTTCCTCATATTCAGTACTGTTTGGATGGCTTTCCGGTTTGCTGATGCTCAAAGGTGAACATAATTTGTATGATGCATTTGCCAAATTCAAAAGTGGGTCGTCTAGCATCAGCAGGGTCTGTGTGTTCAGGTCCCACCAGTCCATGTTCTGTCCATGTCATCCTGGTTTTCTCCAGGGACTCCAGCTTCCTCCTGAGGTCCAAATGTGTCTCTAAATTTGGGATCCTGGGACAGACTGGCGTCCCGTCTGGGATGGGCTGCAGCCGTGTGCCCTGTGCGGGCTTCCAGGTTCCCGGCAAGCCTGACAAGGATAGGCGGATAGAAGATGGATGAAAATCAAATGTGACCTGAGGCCGCCTCATTTCCATTCTGTTGCTGTAGATAGTGGCTGCTGTAGTGATTCAGTTTCTTACCTAAATAGACTGTCTTAACAGTGCATTATTACTTTCTCAACAGTCTACATGGTGCTGCTCTCTGTTGTGTGTGTGTGATACACCTTTGTCCTGGTAATATAGGTCTGTTTTGCAGTCTTATTAATAGATGCTGACAAAATGTTGCACCGAGATAAGGCATGCTTAATTCTAAGACTTATCACCTTCACCCTGGATATGCTTTCAAATCCAAATTTTCTTCTTCTTGGTGTATTGTTTGAACAAAAGGATGGTATTTCATTTTGAATTATAGCTCATGTTTCCATTCCCAATGCAATGCATATCACTGCCAGATGCGTGGAGTCCCCAAATTTTCAGTCTATTTTTATAAAGCGTCCTTGCCAAGTTCCTAGCATAGTTCCCCGGACTATGCATGAAATTTTTGTTCTTCGTTTGATCGCTCGGCTAGACGGATTAAACGAATAAACATTCATATACACGCACACAGTAATCATTCTTTTTTTGTGACGTGCTTTTATGAATACTGTTTTAACTTTATATATCTCCCAAAATAAATCTTTGCAAACCCGGTGCTGGAGTTCCTCGCACTAGCCGGCCACTTGGGGGCGCCAGAGAACCCGCGCGTTACCCGGAAGCGCTCTCGCTCTCGGGCGGGCGGTGCGGGTTCGGCACTTCCGGGACTGCGGGGACCTTTCACGGCACAGAGGGACGGCAGCGAGAAAAAGGCACAGCGGTCCCTAATATCAAAATTTCCCAGGCCGCCGTCTTCGCCGCTGCCTGGTCGCGGCTGCCGAAGGGAGGTCCACAGGTATATATGCCCGAAACGGAGGGGATCCGCCGCAGACACCGCGTTAGTGAACGTAAGATAGGCTTTAATTAATGCGCTTTCTTATGCTTTCCCGTTTCCTCCTCCCCATACAGAAGCACTGGCTGCCATCCTGCTCCAGCGCTCAGCCTAGCATCAAATTTAGATAATCGGAATAACCATGTTGCTGTCCCTATGGGGGCTGTCCGTTTTTATTTATTTATTTACTTATTATTTATTAGTATCATTTTTACATTCACATGGCAGCGGGGGTTTTAGAAACCAGTCGGACATCACGTTCATGGAGAAAATATTTAGTATTTATTTTACCTGGTCGCTTTTACAGTGTGAATAAATTAGTTTCGTTAAAATGGACAGTTGTCCATATGAATTTCTTTGCATGGTGACCATTTGCGTCTGTCGCTTTTTGTCCTCGGGAAAAAAAAAAGTGTCCGGATGGACCGATGGGCACCCTGAGAGAGGGAAGGGAGGGGGCTCGGTGTTATCCACCTTGTTTATCAGCTGCCCCTGTATTTTTATACCGTTTTCTCAAAAGCAACTTTTCCCCTCCAAACAGTTGTGTATCGACGCACTATTCAGAAGCGGTGTAACAAGCAGCCCATTCGTTCGCAGCCTGTTATAACCGCTGCGTGTCTGGCTAGCAGACGTGTATTTGTCCAGTGGTAGGGTCGGACAGTCACAGCGAACCGAGCCTTAGGTGGTATGGGGGCATCTCGGGGAATATGGGCGACTTCAGGCTCACACACGAGTGGGGCTGCTTTGTTTCTCGCCACGATCCACTTTGAGTTGGACAGACGGTACCGACCGGGGAAGGGGGTCTTCGCCTTGGCCGTTTGTCTTTGTGTTCGCCGAAAACTTTAACAGCTTTATATATGCCCATGATTGTGTAAATGTGCCCTTATCGGCTGGAAGACAAGGTGAAGCTGAGGTCGGGCCTGGCGTTGTTTACCGTTTAAGTGCTGATGATGGTCTAAGCGGGGCTTTTAGGGGAAGGACTTCAGAAGAGCCGCTGGCCTCTGACGTCACGACACCCCGTATTCGTCCGTGACGTAGGCGCTTCGCATTCCGTCAGTCTGACGGAACCACCTTCTCATTAATTTTGATCCATTTTATCAAATGCAGTTACAGTTTAAATAATCATCGTGTGAAATATTAGTAGTAGTCATACTGTTGCGTTCTCTAGATTGAGCATGTAAATAAGAAATGACGCAAAATTGCAATATGGTGACAGGTTGTTGTGACAATTTCATGATCATGCTAGCTTTCCTTTTGACATAATGTTATTTGTAACCCTGCACAGTAGTAATAGTATTATCTCCTTGGTAAATCCCCTGTCATAGTACAGTTGAGTATTGATCCCATTTGGAGGCATTTATTTATTCCGTTACAGTTTAGATTTGGAGTGTTTTATCAAACCCTGTTATACTCTGTACGATATCACCTGACAGGTTTCTGCCCAACAAGCTTTAAACTCTTTTTTTTTTTCACATCATGCACGTCATGTTGGTCTGATGAGGAGGGGGGGGGGGGTGGGCTGAGTTGCC
>JAODKL010000021.1:20138209-20151802 GCA_026780765.1 Petrocephalus schoutedeni | reverse complement strand
CTGATGAGGAGGGGAGGGGGGGTGGGCTGAGTTGCCAGCTGGCCTGGGAATTAGCACTCTCCGGTCACCCTGGCAGTGGGAGCCTGTTCTTTGGAAATGTGCACAGCGCATGCCCACACTGAGCCGCTCGTAACACAAGCCTCCCTCAGTCCTCCTGGGGCTTGCCACTCCTGCACCGCCACGTACAGACAACGCTGGCGATTGTCTCATGTCTCATCTAGAGAGCCCAGGAGAGGCGGCAGGGGGACCCGGGAGCCCCGGCCCTCCCCCCCCCCCCCCTGTGCTGGTGCTTCCTGCGCGATCACGGTCCCCGCGCCCCGCCGACGGGACGGGTCGGGGCGAGGCAGGTGAGCGAGTGCCGTGCTCGCAGGCGTGTTTCCGAGCTGCGTGTCCGTCCATCTGCAGCCCATTGTGGCAGCGGGCTTGTAACTTTAAATCATCCGCTTGTCAGAGGTGGAGAAGTCTGCCTGTGTCTTGCCCTCGGAGGACAGTGGGTAGACCGTCACTGAGTAACTGAGTAAAGTCTAGCACCTTACAGGAAAGTGATCCAGATTGGCCTGTGAGATCAGCTCTCCAGGTATACTGCGTGCGATTGCCGGAATATTCCCTGTATTTCGGCGCTGGATGTGTCCATGGCAGAAGCAGCTGCCTGGACAGGGGGGCAGTCCTGTCTATGGGGTGACGTGGGGGCGGCGTGATATAACTTGAGCTTTTCTGGAATGAGAAGTCCCCGAGGCCTGGCCGTCAGCTGAAATCGCGTGCTGGTTCGGAGAGACGGGCTTCAATGAACAAGCGGCGTAGGTGTATGTATGCGTCTGGACACGCGTGGGCCACCACACAGAGATGCTCTTTGAGCGAACTGAAGTTGGCTATGGGGGAAGATGCAGGAAACTGGTCTCATTGAAGCCCCAGAAGATCTCAGTAGCGGCTAGCGTGGTCGCTATGGACACGGATCAAAGGCTAATCCTCAGTTTCAAGTGGGAACCTCTGTGGTACTGTTGTAGGGGCTTAGCTTAAAAGGCTTACTTTAAATATTCAGGCCCATAAGTGGGTCGAATGGTCAGACATTTGAGGTAAAAACATCTAAGTGGCAAAAAGTGCAGTTGTCTCTCTGAAACAGTGTAATAAGTTATGTTCGGTCTTCAGCTGATGCTTTTATCTGAAGTTGTTTACTGGTAATATAAAAAGGCATAAAAATGTATCATAACTCAAAGCAGCTTGTCTTTAGTGTAGAGCAACAGGATCTCAAACCTGGCTGCCTCTGAGGTCAATTTGTCAAGTTGACAATGTTTTTTTTTTGTTTTAAGTTCCTCACCCCATCCTATATTGTAATATGGTGTGTTGTGTGATGCTTGCTTTGTCCTGTGTGTGTGGGAGGGGACCTTTCTATTAGTTTCATTTTGAGATTGCCTTCTTTACTGCAGCTGTAAAGCCAGGCTCTAGCTGACTGGTGATGCGCGCTTCGCTGAACATCCATCCTGGCCGAGCTAATCTGCTTCTTTAAAATCCTGCTTTGGGGAGCTTGCCTGCTAAATTTAATATATTTGTTTGCTTTGAAATACTCAAAGGACAGATTGTTTAAGGGCATATCTGTATGACATTGAGAGGCCCTTTTTCTGAACTTACCATTTTATATCCCTTAAAAAAATTGCACCTTACAAGATGGTGATCAACTGATGTAAATACATAATGCTCTTTTTATGCAAGGTTTCCCCACCAATGCATTTGATAGTAAGTGTTGGTCTGTAAATAGCACATTAGAGAGATGGTGGTTCGAGGAGCATGGAGTCTGCACCCCATTTGGGGCAAGCTCATGCAGATCTGCCCCCCCCCTTACACCTGCACAGCCAGGTGCCCCCCCCCACCTGGGGATCCTCTTCCGTGATGCCAGCTCTCGTGCACTACCTTCACCCAGCTGGTTGTCGTTTTGGCAACAGCAGCCTCCTGATGACAAAACAGGATGAAATATTCCTCTATTCAAAATGAAAAACGGTGCAATCCATCCCACCGACAGTCCTGTAAGATTCAAAATAATGCATTTGTGCTACATACAGACTTTCTTCCTACTAAAATAGTCCTGCCTAAATCATGTTTAAGGTTTCAAGCATTGTGACACACACTATACAGTGGTGGCCAAAATAATTAGAACACCAGACATATCTGTACATATTGACGTTTTTGCCTCCAAACATGATTTAATTTCATAATGTTCATGAAATACGCAGATGGTTGAGCACAACAAATATCAGATGAAGTGAGACCTACTGTTTTTATCCACTTTTACCTTTAATATTTGGTATGTCCACCTTTTACAACAATTACAGCAGCACATCTCTCTGGCATAGTGTCAGTATATTTCCTGAGAACTTCAACAACACTAATGTTATCCCATGCCTTCTGCAACTCAAGCCAAAGGCTTTCCTTTAAATGTGCTTGATGGGGTTGGCGTCTGGACTTGTGATTCTCCTTATGAAGGCTCTATTCTATCGTTTATAGAGCATAATGATCACTTTGCAGATATTTCATTTGTTTTATGGGTATTTTTATGGCCAGTTCAACAAAAACAACAGAAACCTTTTAAATATGCCAAGTGTTCTACTAATTTTGGCCACCACTGTAGGTCGATGTCATATTGCCGGACTGTGTACATTTAATTGTTCACCTTTTAAGAAGTAATGTTTTTTTTTTTTTTTCTTCAACACAGACTAGCAGTATGTTTGATCCGGGGCCTTGATGATAAACAGGCCAGTTTGAATTGTACCATTTGCTCGCCCTTGCAGAAGCGATACGTCACTCGTACGTGTTGGGGGGGAAAAGCGCTCTCGCCTGCCGGTACTGCAGTCGTCGTTCTCAGCCCGTCCGACGGTTTGGCTGTGTTGTAATTTCTTGCCACGTCGCCATAGAAACTATACCCAGATCTTGCATCTGAGCAAAGCAGTGAGCAGACTCCCCCCATGGGGCTTGTGTGCATGCAGGGAGCACGCACGTGTGGCGGCCTCTGTCCCGGTGCCTGCCGTTTTAATTAACAGCTACTCTCGCGTGTGGTAAATGTTCGCGCTCTTGTGGATCGCGCCCGCTTCCCAAACTATAAATGCCCGCCACTGGATCACACTTTTCGCTTCCGTTGATTAGCCCAAGAAGAGGAGTTATTTTTCTTCCTCGATTCATGTACGTATGCGCTCACAACAATCTATTTACGCGTTAGACTGGGCAGCGTGTTTTTATGGTGGCCCGAATTGGGAAAGCGGTGTACTAGGTCCCTGGACTGGGCAGCCTGGTAGTGGAGTACCTCATGATCCCCAGTGTTGTGGGCTCACTTTGCAGTACTGCTGTCTGGGTTTCCACTTACATTTCAAAGACGGGCAGTTCCAGTGGAGTGGTTTCTCTCGATTGTCCTGAGTGTTTGTCCTGTTATTGACAGTCCACACTGCCTCATGTTTCCTGTTGAGTGGTAGTAAGGTGGCTAAGAACTTTAAGGTGTAGCTTAGCTTGCATGTTTATCTAAAATGACATACATTTTTTGAGAAGGCGGGGTCAGGCAGTGCCTGGAGCAATTGGGGTTAAGGGTCTTACTCAAGGGTCCAACAGTGACATCATTCTGCTGACAATGGGATTTGAATGGGAGACCTTCAAATGACAGGCACGGTGTCCCATCTTGTGAAACACACCAGCCCCAGCTTATTGATTACTTGGTTATGGGTTGAGATGCCTGTCTCATAACAGACAGGTAAGGGCAATGATAGCATTATCTTTCCCAAACAAAAACTCTCTGTGAGCAAACTTCTATAGCAGATCTTGAGACTCTTTAACTGAGCTGGGCCTCTGTTAACGTGTCAGCCCCTCGTCCATGCATGTAGTGAGAGCTGGGAGGTGGGCAGCCTTGAGACTCCCCTGATGATAGTCCCAGTGCCATCCGCATCAAGGCCCCCAGTGTCTTCTAACTCTGTTTTCCATAGGGTGGGTGGGGGTGTTGGAATTCTGCCTGGTGAAGGGTCGCGCGTGCCTGACGTGTTTTGGAGCTGGGGCGTGGTTCAGTGCTGGGAGATCTTAGTCATCCGCCATCTCAAGATGAGGAAAGTGGAGACTGATGCTGGGACTGTGAGTGTGAGGAAATGCCGGGGGTGGTCGGGGGGGTGGGGGTATGTGGCCATTGGACGACTCCGTGGTTCGAAGGAAGCGGTACTCAGGAAGCCGGTAGAGGTCAGCTTTGATGAAGCTGGTCTTCTGCCCTACCACCCCTCATCCACCCTGAACTGGCCTTTCCTCTCTGCTCCTCTTACTTCCTGCTTAGGATGAATAGCTCAAACATGTAGCACCTGTCAATGAAAGGGCTCCAACCAGACTTCCAGTCAGGTTTGTGGGGATACAAAATTGGGCACCTCATCCCATGTTGGCTTAGGGAGAGATGCGGTCTCTGTAAAATTGTGTATTGGTGATTTTCTTTTCAGTTTAAAAGTTACGTTTTCTAAATGTTTCTATGATCATTCATTAAGCACTCATTGCTCCTGTTTATGTCTAATGGCGCTAAATTTTTAGACTAGGGGATGAAGTGGAAGTATGTGGACTGGACCGGATATCTTGGTCGTGCCATTCGCAGCTTTGTTTACACCAAGTACTCAACTCACCTTCAAACTCTTAAGATAGAGCTTGAGCAGCTGGTCAGGTTAACTAGTTACCAGTAACGGCTTTGGGGGTGGGAGGTGTTTGGGAGCCCAATTTCAGCCTTGTGCCATAGGCCACCATACCTGTGGCATTCCATGAGATTGTCCTGGACAGCTGAGGTTGTTACCTTCCTAAAGTCATTCTTGTGCCCCAAATTGGCTTGCTTAGTGTCCACTTACCTCTCTCCCCACATGCATCTCCATGGGTCCAGCAGCCACCTCCTACCCCTGTTACGATGGTACGGACACTTCAGTCACTGCACGCTTCCTGTCTGTTTTAGCCACATCTGCCGGTCTGTGTTGGTCGGTGTAATTGCCTACTGGTTATCCGAGTCAAGTGGCACGCGTCACCTCCCATTTTCCTCTACGCCGCAAGCAGGCAGGATAATGAGTTCATTTGGAAGTGTGGAGAATAACCTGGGAGCCAAGCAGCATGGTGGGGGATGGGCAGAGTCAGTAACCCACAGCGTGCTGCGGCCAGCTGGCTCTGTGAAGCGCATCATGAGTTGAGGTTTGTGTTGAAGGTTCGGTCCTGTTCATTCAATGTGATGCTTTTGGTTTAGAGCAACAACCGGTTACTTTTAAAACCCTTTACATACAGCTGAACATTTGGACAGGAACTGGGTCAGTACCTGATTTACGGGTCCACGAGCAGCCTCCACTGATCAGATCCGATCTGCATGATAAAGCCCTTGGTCATCCGGCTTTGAAGCCCTACATCCTTTTGCCTTGACGTCATGGCCATTAGCCGCCGTTAGTCGCTCATGTATCTCTGCCGTGTTCCCAGTTTAGGGAAGCTAAGGATGAAGGGCTAGTGGGTGCCAGGCTAAGCTACCTGGGGCGCAGCTGCTGGGACCAACTGTTCAATTTAGGGGTGAACGCGTGTAAAAATAGAGCATGCCTGATGGCTCGGTTGCTTGGGCACGATACGGTTTCGCTGGCCGTCTGTCGCGAGAATATGGGAGAGGAATCACAGTGTCAAACTTTGGGAGAGCAGTATGTGCTGAGGAGGAGGACGGTGTCTGTGGCGTGACTGTAGTCCATTCCCCTTGTTCTCAGCTTGTGAACTTTGCTTTAATTGTGGTAGGTGGGTGACAGCTAGGTTTTGAAGGTTCCTGGGGAAATTCGAGCTGCTGGCCGAAATGAGCCCGAAGAACGTTTTGGCTCCTTCTGGCCTTTTAATGACTTTGTTTTGTATCGGGCAGTGAGGTTCCCAGCAGGGGGTGTGTGTGGGGGGAGGGGGTGCATACAGAAAGCAGTAAGACATTGAAGACCTCAATGATACCAAATCCCATGAGATTTCTCACTTCTGCTTTTAAAGTGTAGACGCCATGGCGGTGCAGAGATCAGCTGTGATCCCGGTGGGCGATTAAAGTGTCTTTTATTTTTCAGTCATATGCTTCCCATTGCCTGGGCCTCTCTGAGTTGTGGTGCAAAGGTTACCATGATGAGTGCTTGCAAAAATTTGGTACCGGTGACTTGTCAGTACCTCTCCGTGTGGCTTCTTCTCTCCAAACTTAGTATTGTGGCCCTCAACCCATAACCCATAATTAAACCACCTTGAAGTTGCTGGAGTATGAGAGTTGGGACAACTAAATGGTCTCCATAGTCATGTGGTAAGATATGAGCTTGTGTGACCCCGTGTGCCGTCTGCTAGGGATGGCAGTCTCAATGGCCAAATATTTGCAAATCTTGTTAGATGCCTCCTTAATGTTTATTAATCTTTTTTCCTGTCTTGCTTTCAGGGTCAAACATCCTTTATTTCAGTATTCACGCTGTATTGATCAGGGGTCCCTTACTATTTTCCCCCGAGGGCCAAATTCCATCACCAGCACAAAGCAGATTGGGTGGCGGGGGGTGGCGGGGGGTCCTGTTATTTTCATTTGTCTTTAGTAGTCCACCAGTTGGTGACCACTGGCAGAGATGCTTCTCTCCATCTTCAGTTCTACAGAACTAAGCCTTCAGTCTAGTTTTTCCATCTCTTGGAAATTAATGTATGAAAGTCAAATGTGTAAGAACTGTCATTATCATCTTCCATGCCTTCTATTTCACTCTCTGAATCAAGCCGTGTTGGTCGGGATCCAGTTTGAACTGGTCTAGGATGACTGTTATTTCTAGACTGACACTGTTGGCTTAATTGAGCCCTTTTCCATTACACTTATCACTTATAATAGTATCTCTGCTCTGTTCAACCACTCCGTAATGTGTGAACTTTTTGTTTTAGTTTATGGGATGTTTAGTGTTAACAGATAAGTGGCCTCGGACCTGCTGTTTCTGTTTGTAATCCAGAGCGGGTTCTTGAGGGTTCTTTGAGTACATATGGAGGGGGTCATATTTTATGGCTTCTGAAGTTTAGTTTCGAAACGGGGCTATTGTTGCAAACCGGACGACGTTGGCCACAGTTTAATTTTGCACACTGTGATGATGATGTGGGAAGGACTTCAGCATTAATCGGCATTTAAATGTAATTAATGCAGCACTAGACACAGAATGTTTTCACGTTTCATGTTAAAATCATGGCAATCTTTCTATGTAAATTTCTATGTTTTTTTTTTTTTTTTGCCTCCCACGGAGGGAAATGGAACGAACCACTGTGGAATACGCAGGAGTGGGCATTGGACAAGACCATTAAGGAATGAGTGAGGGGGTGACACTTCAAAGCTTAGTCTTGCATGAATTATTAATGAAATGCTCCCTGTTGTGTACAGTACTAGTAGCTGAGTGGCGGCTGAAGATTCTGCTGCTGCAAAGTGGCCCCTGACTGATATCCATAAACTGCTGTGTTTGGAAATACATTAAAATAATGATTGTATGTTATGTGCATTCTTTCCATTTTTTTAATGGGACTATCGGAGGTCCTTACTGCTGCATCATCAGGCGAAGTTCCATGGTGCCACTGCAAGGTCAATGACTGCTATATTTAGTGCTAGATTCATGGTTTGCAGTTACAGTGTCGGGGAAGTAAACCTCGAATGGCCACACTGAGGCACTCTCTCGTGAATACAGGTACAGCTTCCATTGGCTGCTTCATGAATGCCGATCCAAATTAGCACCATTATCTGTTGCTGCCTTCGCACACATGCACCCACACACGACTGTCTATGGCACACTTTACTAGTTTCAGTGTGGCTCCTATTTTTGTGTATATTATTTATTCTGCGTTTGCCTTTTCCCCGCCCTGTGTTTTCATATTAATCTATCATTTATAAGTTATAGATGATTAAAAGACCCCCACCTGCCCCAAACAAAATGTGGAATGTAGCCAAATATGTGGCCATCTTCGCCCTGTCCGTCACCCTCCACATCTCTGACTGTGGCAAGTTTGTGCTGTGTTCTCAAAAGTCAAGAGTAAAGGTATATCTGAAGCTTTCAGAACCTTCGTCCTTAGCGTCCTCATCATCATCAGGTCTGGAGTTGGGCATCCACTTGTAAATGATTAATCTGAGCTTTTAGGCCAGATAATCAGCCTTCACAGGGCTGCATGTCTGGAGTAAAGACACTGGCTGGTACAGGCTAAATGTGGAGCTCCCGGTGGGGCATGTACAGACTGCCCGCCCCCACTGAGGCCTGGTCGACTCCTGATTGCCCCCCAGGAAGGAAGCGGGAATCTGGTGCTGTGATCCCACGGCCCTGTGTGACCTCGGCAGGAAGCCAGATTGGGGGTAGGAGGCCGGATTTGCACTCACCTTGTGTCAGTGCCCCTCCCTGCATCTGACACTGCGGGGCAGATACCCCGAGGGAAATGCCCCACTTTGGGCTCAGGGCTCCTCCCCATATAGTAAGCTGTCATTTCGACAATGCGCTGACGGATCTTGCTTCCTTGCTGGTTTCTCACCCTCTGGGGTGGAAAGAGGAGGAAGGAGAGGCGGAGTGGGAGGGCGTCATGTAGCAGGAAGACGGGGGAGGTGCTGAGCGAGTGGGAGGAGGAGTGGGAGGGCGTCACGTGGCAGGAAGACAGGGGAGGTGCTAAGGGAGTGGCAGGAGGAGGAAGGAGAGGAGGAGAGGGAGGGTGTCACGTGGCAGGAAGATGGGGGAGGTGCTGTGCGAGTGGGAGGAGGAAGGAGAGGAGGAGTGGGGGGGCGTCACGTGGCAGGAAGACAAGGGCGGTATGAAGCACGTGGGAGTAGAAGGAGTGGGGGGGCGTCACGTGGCAGGAAGACAGGGAGGTGCTAAGGGAGTGGGAGGAGGAGGAGTGGGAGGGCATCACGTGGCCGGAAGACGGGGAGGTGCTAAGGGAGTGGGAGGAGGAGGAGTGGGAGGGCATCACATGGCAGGAAGACAGGGAGGTGCTGAGCGAGTGGGAGGAGGAGGAGTGGGAGAGCGTCACGTGGCAGGAAGACAAGGGAGGTGCTAAGCGAGGAGGAGGAGTGGGAGGGCATCACGTGGCAGGAAGATAGGGAAGTGCTAAGGGAGTGGCAGGAGGAGGAGTGAGAGGGCGTCATGTGGCAGGAAGACACGGGAGGTGCTAAGCGAGTGGGAGGACGAGGTAGAGGAGGAGGAGGAGGTGGTGGTGGTGGTGGTGGTGGTGAAGAGGCCACGTGAGCTGTGTCCCGGAGAAAAGCCTGTCTGACCCAGTACGATCCCGGGGAGGTGATTCTCCTGGAGGTTCATGTCAGAGGTCAAAGGTCAGTGTGAGAGGCTCAGAAAAGAAGGTGCAGCCTTAGAGGCTGGCAGTCCGGTTACATAAAAGCTCTTACATAATCACCATCAGCCCACGTCCTCTAGCACAGTGGGTGGCGTGATCCTTGCAGTCTTTGGTTTGATCTCTGCCGCCTTTATCGGGAGATTTTTAAACCCCCCCCCCCCCTTTTTGTCCAGTGTAAAAACAAGGTGTGCAGGACCAGCGAGAAGTGTGACACGCACCTGGGCTCTGTCACCATACCGCACTTCTCTGCTCTGCTGTCCAAGCCGCAGTCATGTGCTGGCTGTGTGCATGTGCGTGTGTTTTTCTCCACATTATTTTGGATGCCCCAATGGTCTCGCACCCCCTTGCCCCCACGTCACAGCTCACATGGGGAGCAGGCTGAAAGCTCCATGTGCCCAAGTACGTCCCGTTCCAACACAAGCAGCAAACCACCAGGGGGGCAAGTCAGGTGACCCTGGGCTGTCCGTATCGATCCCCGTTCCCAACGTGCGACTGTGGTATGTTTATATATAGCGCTGTGTTCTCGGCCCGGCCCGGTGGCTCAGCGTGCTGCTCTGTGGGCTCTCAGTCTCAGTCCTACCTCCGTCTGCATGTTCTCTCCATGCTGTGCAGGTTTCCTCCCACAGACATAGACGCCAATTAGCCTGGCCTCAGACTGACAGTAATCTCTGCCTGTGTGTGTGTGTGTGTGTGTGTGTGTGTGTCTGCGTGTCTGCCCAGTGATGGACTGGCATCCCATCCAGGGTTCACCCCACTCTGTCCTTTGCTGCCTCGGTTGGGCTCTGGGTTCCGATCAGGTAAAGTGGGTTGACGATGGATAGTTTTCTTTCAACCTCATTGTCTTAAGCTGAAAAAAGGGCTCTTGACTTCTGTTTCCTGAAGAATCCCTCCTTCCCAACACTAGTCAGACAGTTTGTGTCATGTCAGGTCTGTCCTGAGGTCTTCCTTGCCGTTAGTAATAAACCTGATCTTTTCCATCTGACTGTCTCTGCCTGAGGCATTTTTTCTGTATTATAAATCTTTGTGTGTATTTTTCTCAGTTTTGCAGTATTTTGTGAATGGCTTAAGCTCTGACACTGGCATGAACAGCTAGGACGTGGACATCTCCTGTCGTAACGGCGCACATGCAGGATAGGTACGCGCTTGTGCTGTTATAACACGAAACTGCTACGCGTATCACTTTATACAGCGAATGGGCACCAGTCCTGCAAATCCCTGTGTATGAAGTCAAATATGTGTAAATATGTTTAGCTAATATTGGTAGCAGGTACTTTAAAAGCTTATCTGTTGGTTGTTTCTTTCTTTTTCGTGTGTCGAACTGTGGTCTTCTGTGGATAAATGGTTAAATGGCGCCTTTGTTTTCCCTCCTCCAGGCCTTCAGAGACTCTGCTCCCGCCCCTCCCAATGTGGACGGCTGTAGCGGCCAATCCCCCGGCGCGGTTGCAGTGACGGGCGGCGACAGCGCCCGCCCACATCCCATAAGTGTGGGGACCAGCTGAGCAGCGACGGTGCGCACTGTCCGGCCTGTCCCTCCAGCCCCCTCCCCCCCCCACTGCGAGCGATGGAGCACTCCCGGGAAAAGGAGGTGGAGCGGGCCGGCCGCAGCAGCAAGGGGGCGGCGCAGGGGCGGAGCAGTCACACTCGGCCCTCGGGCTTCTCCGGCTCCTCGGGGGTCCTCATGGTGGGGCCCAACTTTCGTGTTGGCAAGAAGATTGGCTGTGGAAACTTTGGCGAGCTGAAGCTGGGTAAGGGCCTGGCATTTGGGTCGCTTGTCACGTTTGAAAGGAAAGTAAAAAAGCCTGAAACTGCTTACACCGTCCATCCCAAAATACGCCCTGTTATTTTTAAGGCCCTCGGGCTGGTAATCGGCCAACAGAGGAGAGCTGAGATTCACCATAGTGCCGACGTGCTGAGTGAAATGAATTAAATGAGGGGGAGACCGGTGCTGCTGCCTCAGTGACCTTTATGTGCTGGCTTGACCTCACTTGATAATGGAAGAAAAAAAAATGGGGCACGGTTTGACATCCGGCGGGTCCCGTGAGTGTTTATCAGCTTCCCAGGGTTATTCCTCGCGCTCTGATTAGCCTTCAGTTTCTTGGAAAGTGTGTTGGGCTGCGTGCGCAGATGTCGTTTCATTTTATACGTGATAAATGAATAAAAAAAATCTTTCCTTTAAAGACAATGTCATACCAGTATGAAATGCATGAGTTAATACTATAATATTTTTGTATGCGTTCTGTTGCCCGATTGTCCTCATAAGTTTGGCATCATTTACTCGGTGAACTGAATGAACTTTGACGTTGGTTTAAGTGGCCTCTGGAGATGCTTGATGATCCTGGTGTTAGCTGGCTGCTCCCTGACAGTCAGGGCACAGGGTCAGTGCTTTTGTCCTGAATCGGCGTGAGTGTCAGAGCTGCCCCGCCCACACGCAGGCCCCCTGCGAGGCGAGCCCCAGTCCCGCACCCCAGTCCCGCGCCGTTACCCCGAGGTGTGCGACTACGCACCAACCGCCGCGTCAGTGCTGGCCGCTCGCGTGTCCCGCAGTCAGAGTGACCTGCAGCTGATGGGCTGAGAAACGTGCACGTTAAACTCCGGGGACATGTTTCATTTGCCCGGGCCATCCGGCCGAGATATGCTTGCACGTCTTCCATGCATGGAATGTCTAAGGTTTTAGTTCTGTTTCATTAGCTAGTTTCTAACAAGCAAAATTAAATGAATAAACAAACAAATAAATAAATAATATGCATGTAAACTGTCGTAGCTCCTTCAGCAGATGCCAAGGGCCAGAAATTAAGAGCTTTGTTATAGTCTCCTAGTTTAAGATTATTGCTTGGAACTAGTAGACCAGCGTTTCTCAACCCAGTCCTTGGGGACCCCCAGATCCAGTCCACATTTTTGCTCCCTCCCAGCTCCTGACACATCGGTAAAAGGTATTCAGTGTTCAGTGCTTCCTGTTTGGTTCAGGTGTGCTGGAGGCTGGGGGGGAGCAAAAATGTGGACTGTCTGGGGGGTCCCTGGGACTGAGTTGAGACACTGTAGTAAACCAAGGGAAGATGAACATCTGAAAATGCTAGCTGGTGAGCACATTCTAATTTGGAAGTTAGCAGGCAAGCATCATGCCAGAAGATCCTCAGCTGATAACAGGGTGGTGTCATTGTCTTAGGTCGAGACCAGTTTATGAGCAGCCATGTCAGTTGTTTTGGGCCGCAGTGGGCCCATGGGCTCCTGGACGTGTCGCGTTATGCTCTTGTCAGTCAACTGGTCACTTCCTTTCAGTTTTGGCTCCAGGCATGGTTTGCAGACCAAGTGTCGAGAGTGCCGGACCTTCTGAGGTGGTTCTGTCAAGGTCTCTCTGAGTAAAACATTAGGATTAGTTTGTAGTGTTTGGCACTGTAAGGGGTGGCAGTGCAAGGGGTGGCAGTGAAAAGGATTGGTGCACACAATGTGTTTGTACCCAACACCCAACACTGGAATGAGAAGAAACGATGACAGCATCTAGGGGCTCTTTTCCACTGGCATACAAGAACCATTCCATTTCTGACCGTTACCGCAAAGAGATACTAGTTACTGCGCGGTTCCAGCTCGCTTTGATTTCCCCCTGCAGAAGGGTCGGCTCACTCTGGAGTGCAGCAGTGACGTAAAACCAAAGCATCAATACCTTGCAATGTGTGATACTACTAATAATGAATAATATATAGAATATACACTTTTTCCGCCAGTATCACCAGTATCTCTGTGCATTTCGACCAGTCGGATAGTGGTAACGCAACCAGCTGGGGTTAGTCATGCTTTTGAGTCATATCAGTGCAGGTGCAGCTTGGGTATATTGTGGATAATTTACAATGGAAAGCCCCCTCTTCACGGTACGGCTCGGGTACAGCTCAGTTCTTGGTCACAGTGGAAGAGTGCCAAACGTCAAAAGTGACTTCAAATCAGTTTTAGTTTCAGTATGCTTCTGAGGCCCTGCGTTCGAGAGGGTGTCAACAAGTCATTTGATTCAGCTGACTCCTGCAAGAATAAGATATATAAATATTTAATCTGCAGATGGATCACCAGAGAATTATGGGAGATGATGACCTTGAACATCTCACTTGCACTTTCTTTGGAATTGCTCTCCCCTCCTTTGCTCAGTGGACCTTGGCAGGTTGGATACCTTGTGTGGGAGGGGGGAAAGGTCAGGTTTCTTGCTGTGCTGAGTGGTTTTGTTTATCTGTACACATGCCAGTGACCTTCTTGCATGTGCTGTTGAAGGTGCTTCCATCTTGGTTGTCCTGCCTGATTTCCCCC
>JAODKL010000021.1:20121288-20138109 GCA_026780765.1 Petrocephalus schoutedeni | reverse complement strand
CCTGTTTTTCCCTCCCTATTTTCCCCTCCCCCCCCCCCCACCCCCACCTCCCACACTACAGCCTCAGAATCACATCCTGCAAAGACCAGCAATGGGTCCGGTTACAGGCCATGCAGGAAGTCTATGTACTTGCTCTCACCTTGCTTCGAGTACTGTCTCTGACTCGTATCCGGGGGGATTCCCACGATAGTGTGTCGTTGGTACCCTTATTTTGACTTTTACACTTTTAAATGCAGACCTGTGCATGTCCGTGGATCTGGAACGATGAGGCTTGGTGGGGGGAGGGGTTATATTTGTGAGTGGGCGTGGCCTGTGGGCAACAGCCGCAGGAGCGGCGTGCAGGACTTTGATACAAACACGCCATGCCATTTTCTGCTTCGTCAGATCCTTGGGTCATGGCTGCCAGTTGCCGTTGTTCTGTAAATAGCAGCCTCCCCCAGCGAAGCGTCATGCCGACCAAGAGAAGTGGGGGCTCCCTGGCTCACCTCGCATGGCCTTCTGGCTGAAGGGCACCACAGCCCACTTTCACCGCGATGGTCATGACCGAGCATGACCATTTCTGTGGTGTTGCAGGCTCTTCTGCATTCATCCTCCCTGCAGAGTGGCCGTCTGTGGCTCAGGAGGTTAGAGATGTGTGTGGCATCCGGAATCCCTCGGACCCCAAGTTCTGCTGATTTCTGTTAAATGCATAAATCGTAAGCACCCCTGTAGGAGAATCAAATGGGGAGTCAGTGCTACACGGATACCTTCGGCAACTAATTATTAGTTTTTATCATTTTATTTGAATTATTACATAAGTTTAATTCCCAGAATGTCGCCCTTTTCTTTGATATCTGAAACCTCCTCACTTATTCTTATCACTTTCTGATAACATGACTGTAATCTTTAAAAGCACCTTTGTCTTTTGTATATGAAATAATTGTCTGTTGATTTCAACTCTTATACTTATTGAAGTGTCTTTATATCGCATGAAGATCCCCCCCCCCCGGTGCCAAACATGAAATGAATATGCGAAGTTGTAGACGCTGAAGGTCCTAAAATGATTAATAGGGCAGTATTTGCAGTATCTGCTATGAGTTCCTTGCCTGTGTTCACCCTCATTCCCTTTGTCTTCTGCTCCAGGTAAAAACCTCTACACCAACGAGTATGTGGCTATCAAACTGGTAAGTCCTGACCCCCCCGTTCATTTCCTTTCCTGTGTGTGCACCTGCCTGTGCATGTCTGTGCCCAGTGTGAGATTGAATTTGACCTTTTAGATGGCTGTTTTGCCAGTCAGGTGGGACGAGCCGGAGTGTTTGATCGGGCGAATCCTGTGGCATGTGCGTTTTCAGTCACGCTGGCAAAGTGACGCTGAAGCAGAGTAAAGTCGCGTGTGAAACCACGGGAGAGCCCCGAGCCGCCTTGGAGCCTTTGTGCGGCTCTGTGCATCATTAAACCCAGATTATTGGGGCCTTTTGTTATACGCTCTGGTCTCTGGTCCAGTGAAAAAGAATAGCAGTATAACATGCCTGGAATCTTAATCCCTGAATGCGAATCCGAAGTCCCGATTTAAAGTGTAATTGTCTTATTTGATTTATTTGTAACTTAGAAGTGAATTTCAAGCGACAGCCTGGTGTCACAGATGCTGTGGACTCTAGAAGCCTTTAATTTCCCTCGCGTGTGGGGGGGGGGGTGCGATCAGTGCCCCCCCCTGATCAAAGCACGCACAGACAGGTGCAGAAATGATTTCCATTCCCGCTGCTCTGCTGGCGTCCCGGGGAGGAGCCGGACACAAGGTGCCAGCCCAATCCTGCTTCAGCGTTCTGTTTGTACTCAGTGCTAACGGCCCCAGTGCCGCACTGTTTGTTTACTTCGGGGGGGGGTTGGCAGAGTGGGCATGTGCATTGGCATGTTAGTCCGCATCTACCACTGGGTGTTTAAGCCCTTGAGGTGTCTGGATCTGCCAGGCTCTCAGTCACATATCCAGTTCTTCAGCTGTCGCTCTACGGGAGAACCCAGCTGGGTAGTCGAGGACGGCTGCTGGATGAGTCATGGCTTCTCGGTGGGCCCCGGTGCAGCTGTAAAACACCAAAATGGCGCCAGCTGGCTGACTAGATTAGCAAGTGGGATGCAACTTGAGCCAAAATGGCGGCGCATGGGCAGCTGGATGATTGGGGTAGCAGGTGGGCTGGAGTTGAGCCAAAATGGCGGCGCATGGGCAGCTGGATGATTAGGGTAGCAAGTGGGCTGGAGTTGAGCCCAAATGGCGGCGCATGGGCAGCTGGATGATTATGGTGCGTTCGAGTTGTACTCGTAACTCGTAAATTATGAGTTCCCGACCGGAAGTTGCAACTGGAACGCCCCCCAAAGTCGAAATTACAAGTCGTGAACTCATAGGAATTGACACAACCCCGACTTCAGAATTCAAGATGGCTGCACCCTTTAATCAACAGAAGTTGTTGTAGTTTTATTAGCGCTCGCATCTTTTGTGGCTCATTAAATTGGTCGACACACCATATTGTCCAACCACTACCTGTGGACATGTTGCTAGGGAGTTTTTCTGCACAAAATACTGTGATATTGGGATTTCTCGCTTAGCCAGATAACCTGTCAGATTTAAGGTACTGTAGTCCCCGGCATCGCTAAACGGTTTTCTGTCTTGTTGTACTCGAATGCGGTGAACTCGTGTGTGACGTCATTCCCAGTTCCGCATTTCGACCTCCAAGGTAACTGGAACACACCATTAGGTTAGCAAGTGGGCTGGAGTTGAGCCAAAATGGCATTGCATGGGCAGCTGGATGATTAGGTTAGCGAGCGGGGTGCAACTTGACCCCAAATGGTACCCACTGAGCAGCTGGCTGACTAGGTTAGCAAGTGGGACACACCTTGGTTTGCTTAGTTAGTGTATGGGTAGCTCTTAGAATGTGTCACCAGGAAAGCCAGGTGACTCTGTTTACTGCCAGCTCCTCTACTGTCTTCTGTGATCAGTCTCTTCTAGTGCTCGTTCACTTGCCTAAACCTGGTCTTTATATAATCTGCTCTATCCCCAACTGGTGTATATTTAATTTTTTTTTCTCTTCTCTGTGTCACATAGGAACCAATAAAATCAAGGGCACCGCAGCTACATTTGGAGTACCGTTTCTATAAAACGCTGGGAAGTACAGGTAAGGGTTCATGAGCAATCCCCCCCACCCCTTCCTACCCGCTCACTCAAATAAACAAACTCTTTCCACCCCCACAGTTAGTTCCCCAGTATAATGTGATGATTAGGCATTACTCTCTCTTAAGATTAGTCTTAAGATTAGCATTAGCATTATGCTATTTTACCCTATGGGCAAAGCAACAACATTAGCCCCCTCACATTGGGTGCCGGTTTGGTGAATGAGCTGTCCAGGCCACCTTGTGTTGCGTACTGGTTTGGTGAATGAGCTGGCCAGGCCACCTCGTGTTGCGTACTGGTTTGGTGAATAAGCTGTCCAGGCCACCTCGTGTTGCGTACTGGTTTGGTGAATGAGCTGGCCCATCGCTCCTGGTTAGGGCATGCGAAATGCATCTGTTCCATGATGATTAATGTTGTATCTGTATTTACAGTATTTACAGGTATAAATGTATCTGTTGTTTTTTGTTGAAGTTTTTGCTGTTGTGTATAATTTTAACATCATGCAAGTAGACATTTATGTGGCTAATTAATAAATATTAAATATGTGGGTGGGTTCATGTCTCGGAGGAAGCTTATTGGCAAAAGGCTGTCTCTGCCTCTTGGGGGGAGGTGTATAAGAGCCCACTTAATGGCGGGGTGAATTGGCTGAGGCTGAGATCTCTCGTGTGTGTGAAAGGCCATCTTGTGCCTCTTGTGCCTATTTGGTAGATGACCGCACTGTGCATTTGCGAAACTGCTGCTAGCGTGTGCCAAGCAACTTGATAAACATGACCTAAATGATGTAATCAGTGCGCTTCAGCTTGTCTTCAACATCTGGCCAGTGTTCATGAATGCCAGGGTTGGGGTTTTCCTATCAGTTTGACACCTGTGTTTGGGTTTTGGGGGGGAGGGTGTATGTCTGTATAAGAGCACGGAAAGGAGAAGGTCTCTTGGCAGTTGTCTCTTTAGCCTGCCGGTGCTGCCGTGTCCTGTAGGGCGAGACCACCTCCTCGCACCACCTCGCCAGCATTCCCGAGTGGATTATTTCCTGTGGCTCCTCAGGGACCTGTTATCCCCCGCAGTAACCACCCCTGGCTGGCAGCGAGGAGCCCGTTTTGCTGTCACGCACTGCGAGCCATCCAGTGAAATGTGTCTGTCAGGGTCATTAGCTGAACAGGCAGGTTAAAATAGAAGCAGCCTCTTCTGTCAGATGTGGGAGTCAATTACAGGTAAGAGGCTGCGGGTTCCATTTCACATCAGTGCCGGGGATTTGATTACACTCTCGCCGTCTCCTGTAGTCTGGGATTCATGCTTCATGGCTGAAATTAACCATAATCGACACGTATGTGTATTTGTAAATAAAAATATGATGCTTTTGCAGTGGTGTCTTGCCAGGGATGTTTCTAGCTGCGACAGCTAATCACGCTGCAGGGTGAATTCTCAGAAATCCGTTTTCTTTTTTGTCTTTGAAGTGTGTGATTTTGTGAGACTGCAGGATGAGAGGCTGTGAGTGAGTGTGGGGCAGCGATGGGGGTGGGGAGATCCTCCCCCCGGCGAATTCACCAGGCCTCACTCTGGTGCCACCGTTTCTTGGAGCCCACAGGTGTCTCTCCCAGCCTGGTCGCTCCTGACTCACTGTAGCATACTTACCCAAAGTTCATTTCTCGCGAACCTCAAAGCTTTTAGCTACTGATCCTTTTACAGCCACTGATCCTTTGTTCTGTGCTGAACGTCCCCGATCTTTGAAGCTTCTTTGTGTTAATATGATTGAATCTCTTTTAACAAGCTTGTTGAGCCTATTTAAAATCATTTAATTATATGTAAATCCTACTACATTTTGTTCAGTAGGCTTTCTCAAGAGCAAATTTTCAGATATTTGAAATCAGAAACATTACTGCTTCTTAGAAGACCTGAGTCTCATTTTGCATGGAAACCCCTCCTGAAATCTCGACTTCTTGCTACTGGATGCTGTGCTAGAAGAATTAAGTTGAAGTGTCGTCTGACTGTGTTTAAATAAGCTGATCTTTAAAGATTACATGTGAATGTTCAAACGTGCATCACAATCAGTAAGTGTGCAGCACAGAACGTGACGCATTTTACAGCAGTGGTTAGATAGGACTGGTGCTGCGGTTTGGTAGCTGACACAGCTTAGGCTCAGTGCCATCAGTTATGGAAAAAGATGGCCCTGTTGCTTCATTAACGCTAATTGGCAAGTTGTGCTGACGGTTGAGACGTGCTGTTTTGCCATTTTATACAACTTGTCAGTTTTATAACATAAAATTTATGTATGATACAAATTTATGTAGGGTGTCAGCCTGCGGGGAGAGAAGGAACTCGGATCGCTGCAAAATTTCATCATGAACTGGAACTTTCTGTAGCTGCGTATTTATAAATCTTGGGACTGAGATCTGCACCTCCCGGTACAGAAACATTCCTCCATTTCTTTTGTGTGTCGGTGTTGGCATGACTGCACAGGTTTGAGGCTGCAGTTGAACTGATTTCGCTAAATAGTTATCCTCCATGTACAGTATACTCATGTTAGACCTTGTGGGAAGTGTTCTTGGCTTCACAGAGCCCCGTGAACATAAGGCATAGTGTAAATCAGCCCCTCCCCCTGTGCCATCTCTGTGATAAGTGATAATTGCTTGATTGTATTACCAGGGTCTGTAAATCCCAGATTCACCGCCTCTCTTGGGTCAGGAATTCTGGTTCCCTCCGGGTGGGGCATGTCCAAGGTCAGCCGCGAGCGTTCCGTGTTACATTCGGGTTTATTGGCTCATTGAAATTCTACACGTTGCCCCTTGTTTATGTATTTCCGGATGTTATGGATTTCTGCTGCTCAAGGGATTTGGGAGAGCTGCTCATATGGTGGTGATGGCGGGGGTGGGGGATTGCTCTGTCAACGCTGGCCTCCTCTGGTTCTCTGGAGCTGCCATGAGGGTCACTGTGCTTTCAGGCGTTCAGTGCCGATACCTCCTGCCACGAGGTCTGCTGTGTCACCTGCCCACCCACTTCTAGTACATGTATAG
Organism: Petrocephalus schoutedeni; assembly: GCA_026780765.1. NCBI lineage: Eukaryota > Metazoa > Chordata > Actinopteri > Osteoglossiformes > Mormyridae > Petrocephalus > Petrocephalus schoutedeni. The sequence goes on along the minus strand of JAODKL010000021.1, from coordinate 20,131,962 downwards.
GCTGTCGATGGCTTTTACTTTGGGAAAGTGACTTAAGGCATCTGTGAACAAAATTGGGGATCAATAGACGTGGGAGGCGCTCTTGGACTCCTGTGGTCAGAGAAGCCTAGGCGTGTGACACGGTATGCACGCGGCTAGCGGCTCACTTGGTACCTTAGGTCCAGATGCAGCCTAACCATTACTATATAACTAATTATTATGTTATTTAATTACTCAGCAGATGCCCCGTTCAATGTGAATTTCCAGTGTTCTGCGGTTTCTGTGTTTACGGACTTGCAGGAGGTTAGGCTAGTGACAGCAGTGCCTCCAGGACACGATTCCTGCATGTGAATCCATGTTACGTTTAGCCCAGGTTACTTCTAGCCCGGGCTGCTTCTAGCTCTGACGTGCCTTCTGAAGTGGTTCTCCAGCTGCTTTGGCTTTTTTCTCTCTTCATCTTTGACATGAAAGTGCAACGTTGACCTGTCTCCTGGCCCGGTTTTTCATTTGCTTGTGCCCATGCGTCTCCATACTCGAGGAGCCGCTGTAGTGTGTACTACAGAGTAGAGTTGTCAAATCTGCAGTGTAGTGTAGAGTTGTCAAATTTACGGAGTGTTCCATGCACCGTGTTAGGTAGGGGTGATGAGGATATTGTAGAAAGACCTTCAGTAAGAACAACCCCCCCCCCCCCCAACTCACTGCAGTCTTGGATATTGAAAGCCTTTGTCATCATACTGGAGCAAGGATGCTACTTATACAGTGAGACTTGAAGCTGTGGATTTGTGGGTGTTAGATTGGTGAGCACCTGCCTCGGAAAAGAGCTTCAAGTTAACTTTACCAGAGGTATTGACTCACTGTTGACTGACGTCAAGTTTGGCGGCACAGAGAATGATTAGCAGCATTGAATAAGGTAAACTTGAACAGAAGACTGGACCCTAATGCTTACAGTGAGATTTGTTGCATTAGCCCTGTGACGGGGCTTTAAACAAGAGCCATTAAAAATCCAGTTTGTTCAAGTTGGAGCCAAGAACAACTAATCCAAGGATAACCCTGGATTGTTGATCGTGGTCCTTGGCCTTGTTTGGCCGTCGTCTCGGATCCCTGCTTATCACGGTGTGCTTCGGGCTTTCTGGTAAGCTAACTCCACTCTGCCGTCTCTGGGGGTGTACCCAGCAGTGCTTATGGGCCCGGGCCACAGCCGAGATGCATGCAGAATCACTGCTTAGAGATGCGGCTTGTTGGCATGTTGAGTGTTGAATGGCCAAAACTCGCACAGCAGAGCTTCTGTGACTCAGAGTATCTGTGGATAAGTGTCTGTTACAGTTTAACAAACCGTCCAGCATATTCAGCTAAATCATCTTACTGTCACTGTTTGACCTTCAGTCATGGTTGATACTTCATGATTCGGTTACTGAAACGCTAACCTGGGACCCAGCCACCCCACGAGTCAAAGCTGGCAGATGGTCCATCCAGGGAACTGGGGTCACTTTCATGAGCCTGGCGATATGGCCGTGACAGAGCCCTGTAGCAATCGCTGGACATGGGGTAGGAGTGGCCGAGGGATGGCGGCTATGGTCCAGCTTGAACGGCATGCCGTACCATGATTGTACCATGACCGCCCTTAGTGCAGTCAATGTTGACAGGTCTAGAGGCCCAAGCTGCTACTCCTGCCTGCCGTGAAAATCCACTACTGTGCAGCAGAGGGGCAAGTCCTACAGAAACACCCCTAGGCATACCCCGCACATTTCTAGACTCAGAAGGACTAGGGCTGCGTTGGGGTTGGGCATCTCCAACTTCACAAATTTGTCATTTGCAGCTCCAGTAATTTGCGAGCTGCCTGTAAACAATTTGGACTAAGTGCAATTCTACCCCAACCAGCAGACCTGGGATAGTGTTCCTATGTGTCAGGGCCTTTGAGATTTGAGCTGGGGCTATGCCTTTGGGGGGAGGGGCTCTGTCTGTTGTTCAGCCTGTTAATTAGACCAGACTCCACTCCTTCAAGTGGGATGGTGCACCGTGGCCAGTTTAGGAGGTACACCTGCTTATTCAACATCTCAACAACTGAACATCCTGCTCCTCCATACAGCAAACCACGTGGCTGCAATTCAATACGAAAAGCATGCAGACGCGGTGAAGAGGTTCAGTTACTGTGCAGCTAATGCATTCAAACGGCTACGGAACCTGATCTAAGTCTCTTTGGAGGTGGTGTGATGATTGGTGCCAGACATGGTTTTCCAGCATCTCAGAAACGACCACCTTTCTGGGACGTTACAGTGTCTAGAGTTTACAGAAAATGGTTTGAGGAACAAAAAAAACGTCTGGTTGACGACAGGTCTGTTGTCGAAAACACCTCGTCAGCGAGGGAGGTCAGAGGGGAATGGCTGTTAAAGCCAACAGGAAGGCTGCAAGTGCAAAAATATCAGTGGTGTGCAGAAAGCCTCCTACCAATAGAATGTCCTTCCACTTGCAGAGGTTCTGCGGGCCAAAGCGAGTCCTATTTGGTACTACCTACGTGAACCTAATAAAGCCGCTAGTGTATAATTCTGATTGTAATTGTCAGTTCAATAAATATAGACCTCATTTATATCGTTAAAGCCTTCCGGTGTCTTTTGATAGTTTTCCCTCCTCTATTTGGAGGAGGTCCGGGTTTTCCTTGAGTGCCCAGTTCCCTCGAGGCAGACGGTCGATCCGATCGAAAGGACGCTCTCTCCGGTGCTCCGTCTCGAGCTTCCCAGCGCTGTGTGGAAACCCGAGCAGGGGCTTCGCTCAGCACGCTGCAGCCTGTATTCCCTCATCCTCCTCCACACATCTCGTTAGCTGCTTGTTCTCCTTTCAGCTGAAGGGCTGAGTGTCGGGAACCTGCCCATTCTCAAGCACTCGTCCCATCTTCCGGACTTATAACCCAAAGGATGTTGATCACAGGATGGGTCCTATGAGTGATGCATCGACGTGGTCATTTTGGCCACTACCGATAACCAGTATATTTTTGTTTAGTATTGCAGATACCGATGACCAGCTAACCTCTGAGCTCCACCAATCTATGCTTAAGATCTCATGAATATGTGCAGCAGCTACATTATATAACGGAGACAGTGAGACAACAGTGTGTCTTTAGTTGCAGTACTGGCAATTTTGAATATTGTCTGAAGTCTAAATATCGGCTGGTAATGTCGACCAAGATTGGCGCGTCAGACCAGTGCTGATGTCTTGATTTGTAACGTATGTCAGTCCGTACCGATAAGTTAACCTATATATTGTTTCACCTCTCTAGGTCCTACAGTTGGATCTGAGTTACTCCAGTAAAATACCTTTCTGTATAAATAGATGGGCTTTACGTCAGGAAGCTTGAAGCCCCAGCCAAAAGGCGAGGCATTCAGGAGAAAAGCTCTCTGTCGTTGCCAGGAATCAGTGTAGACCTAATAATAGTAAATGGATGAAGCAGATTTAGATCAAAATATGAGCTAAGCAACTACATGTAAATAATGCTAAATGTCCACATTTTACAGCCTTTATGCAGTCAGTTTGGATCCTTGTATCCTGGGCTCTCTGGATGTGTTCATATGTAAAGGCCGTATGTCCAGCCTCATTTTTGCCTCCATCTTTACGTTAATTGTCTTTCTATTGCGATGGGGTATTAGCTGTAGTCAGCTGCTGTGCGTTTTTCTTGTTCCGTCTAAATACTTCAGCAGAGGAACCGTCCATTGGTTCAGTCCACATAGGGGGCATTCTGAGTTGGTATGATAACCTGGGCAGGATGTGCGTGCCATTTTTTGAGGGGGGATGGTTGGACATCAGTGTGGTCTGCCTAAACTAATGGGGCATGGGGGTCAATGTATAGAAATGAAGAACAGATATAAACAGGCATATTTTTCTTATTAAAAAAAACAGACTGTTGTTCTGGATGACCGTTAATTTAATGTAGGAATTGCAGGCTACTACCGTTATTGTTCCAGATATATTTTACAGCTAGTGGGCTGAATACCGTCGTGGTTGGTTATAAGGTGACATTAGAGCCCAACAGGATTACAGCTCTGTCTGTGCTATCCCAGCATGCCATGCTCCGCAGAGACTATTGTGTAGAAATTCCGCTCAGGGTAAAGTAATCAATACTGCTTTCGGGGGGGGGTGTTCAATAAAAGCTCGGTACCGAGGAAGAAACTCTGTCCATTTTCAATACGCATTAATTTAGTGAGAATATACTGCCTATACCCAGAAGCCCAGGGTGCGTGGGGGAGGTCGTGTTAGATGGGAGCTCCAAAAACGACTCTTTTCCAAACAAGAAAACAATCCCTGATTTAGATAAGGTGGAGTTCAGTGTGAGGAAAGCCCCACAAATTGCTGTCCTGTTGACCCTTGGAGTGACTCAGAGGTACTGAAACATCTGCTACGTAATGATATTTGCCCTTCACTGAGCCAAAGCATTGCCTGAATCTAGCTGAACTCCAAAGTGAGGTTTTTACAGGCCTGGTTTTGTGGTTTTCTGCTCCCAGCACTCATGGTAACGTTTGGCCTCGGCGTGGTTTGCCGCTGACATCACGACGACCTAACCCCGAGGGTCCTCGCAGTGAGCCTCCTTTTCCCTCCGCTGCTCCGGCTACCCGCACGGCGAGCGCCAGGCACCAGATGGCGTTTTACAATCGCTGTCTGCGGCAGCCCGCGAGGGCGTGGGGGACTTAATTGCCGGGCCGCGTCGGCGAGCTGCTCTTTGAGGAATGATTAAATGCACATCGCCGTAGCAGCGGGGAGGGTGGCCACACGGCATGCCTCTCATGATCTCATGGAACCCAGAGGCACCAGTCGTGATTGACCAGGGGTGGAATGTCGTTTGAAATGGAATGCAAGAGGCCACCAATCAGCTTTCAGGGAGTGGGAGAATGAGGAGGCTAATTTTTCTTTCCTTCACACATAAATTAACCAGCATCACACACTTGCCATATAAGTAATATCAAGTTTCACAGATAATATCGCTAGTTCTGGTTCCCCCGTCTCCTACTGAATTAACAGTAGGAGACTGTTGTCCCTGTAGGAATCAGCATCCCTAGGAAGGGTTGGTGGATGGGGGGGGGGTCTGATTTCTGCCACTACTGACACCTAATGGTTGTAAATGGAATTTATCTGTTTTTTTTTTACATTAGGAATAATGTTAAAGTATGAACGTATTTCAGTGGCATTGCCTGGTGTGGTTGTACCAGTGTCCTATCCTCCTCACTGCTCTATCCTCCTGTCCCCCGCCCCAGCTGAAGGCTTGCCCCAAGTGTTCTACTTCGGGCCATGTGGAAAGTACAACGCCATGGTGCTGGAGCTGCTGGGGCCGAGCCTGGAGGACCTGTTCGACCTGTGCGACCGCACCTTCTCCCTCAAGACCGTGCTCATGATCGCCATCCAGCTGGTGAGTGAGTGCAGAGGCGTCGTGACGCAGCACCACCCACCGAGCCTTTATGAAACGCTTCTTACGGCACGTCAAACGGGGATGCTGCCTAGTTCTCAAGTGGTTAATAGGTAACGCCATCGCAGCTTGTTTTTAACAGCGTAGGCCATATGCCACATGCCACATGGTGATCCCTCCAATAACGGCACCATCAGCCATTGCAACATCCTGTGTGTGTGTGTGGGTTCCTGCCAGATCTCACGCATGGAGTATGTGCACTCCAAGAACCTCATCTACCGGGACGTGAAGCCGGAGAACTTCCTCATTGGCCGGCAGGGCAACAAGAAGGAGCACGTCATCCACATCATCGACTTTGGCCTGGCCAAGGAGTACATCGACCCCGAGACCAAAAAACACATCCCCTACCGGGAGCATAAGAGCCTAACCGGCACGGCGAGATACATGTCCATCAATACGCACCTAGGAAAAGGTTTGCATCCTACTTACTGTCCACTCCAGTCCTATCAATAGGCACTCGCTGGTTGGTCAGCTGCAGTTTGAAACCATTATCATTCTAGTGGAAGTGTGTGGCTCACTGGTATTGGCCACGGTGACCAGAAGGTTGCTGGTTGTAATCCCAGGGTTGGCAGAGTGAGATCACCGTTGGGCCAATGAGCTCTTAACTCTCACTTGCTCTTCTTTCTCAAAAAAAAAGTCACTTTGGGTCAAAGCTTTTGCTAATTAAATGAAACGTAATATGTGTAACAACTGCTAACTTGATGATTGCTAACTAGGTGATTGAACTAGCATGGATTGTTTGGTCGATTTATAAATTGGCAATGCGCAATAATTCACTGAATAGGGGGTCACACTTATGGAAATTCACTATGGTTTTTTGGGGTTTGGGTATGGTTTTTTTTTTTTTTTTTTTTTACAGTAACCATGGTTTTACTATGGTACCTCATGGTAGTATTAGTATTAGTACTATGGTTTACTTATACCACTGCATGGTAACTGCAGTGAAACCATGATAAAACCATAGTCATTTTCATGGGTACCCAAAAAACCCGGTAGTAAAACCATGGTTCATTTTTGTAAGGGCAGTGGAAGCTGCATTTATTTAGTTCTTTTTGAGAATTTGGCAGATATCTTCAGCTATAAATGATCACCCCCTGAGAAGGTGGTGGTGGGGTGGGGTGGGGGGTTAGCTGTGACATCTGGGTTGATCCCTCAACGGCAGCACTTTGTTCCTCTGTTCCAGAACAAAGCCGGCGAGATGACCTGGAAGCGCTGGGTCACATGTTCATGTACTTCCTGCGGGGGAGCCTGCCCTGGCAAGGCCTCAAGGTGCCTGAGCAGTGAGGTCGAGGCATGACTATAAGATCAATCAGACCTTGTCAGGTTCCCAGTGAAACTGGATAATGACAACATTTTTCAAATGGAAAATGTACTCGAGTGATTTTAATAAATTCTACATACTTACATTAAACCCGATGGTAAAACTTTATTATCTGCCGTGTAAAGGGACACATATTTAAATAGCAACATTTATTTGAAGTGCATATATTGAGGTGCATATTTGTGTGCAAATTATCTCATCAAATGACAGCCCTGAAGCACAAGCATTAATTCTAGGCCTGATCTGGTCTTATCCAATCAGAACCCTCAAGCACATGCAGTCATTGTAGGCCTAATCTGATCTTATCTAGTAAGAGCCCTGAAGCAGAGATATTTATTGTAGGTCCGATCTGGTCTTATCCAATCTGAACCCTGGAGCACAGGCATTAATTGTAGGCCTGACTTGGTCTTATCCAATCTGAACCCTGGAGCACAGCCATTAATTGTAGGCCTGACCTGGTCTTAGCCCATCAAAACCATTGAAAGGCAGTGACTCTTACTCTACTTCCCATACAGGCAGACACTCTGAAGGAGCGATACCAGAAAATCGGAGATACCAAACGCAACACTCCCATTGAGGTCCTCTGTGAGAACTTCCCAGGTAATGTCTTCAGTGACCTGTGACCTTCATATGTGCCAGATCCCAGAGTGTAGCCGCAGAGTCTGAGAGCCAGGCCTCTCGCCAGGACCTCAGCACTGTAGTCACTCTGCTTCTGTCTGTGTTCCTACTTTCAGAGGAGATGGCCACCTACCTGCGCTATGTGAGGCGGCTCGACTTCTTTGAGAAGCCCGACTACGATTACCTGAGGACCTTGTTCATGGAGCTGTTTGAGAGGAAGGGATACACCTTCGACTACACCTACGACTGGGTCGGCAGGCAGATTGTGAGTGACAGGCAGCCTAGTCAGCCAATCCCAGCGCGTGGTTATATGGACCAGTTGCGGTTGGTCTTAGGGTGATGATACACAGGGCTACTTGTTGAGCAATGTTGCCAGCGACGGGCAACCAATCGAGGCAACGGGCATTTGATAACAACCAGTCACTGAAGAGCAAATCTGCTCCACAAGTAGTTGTGCTCTGGATATGTATAAGAACAGACAATGTGAGACAATGATGCAAGACAAACACTATACATACTGCATTTAAAAAAAATCTATGAGCTTCCCTTTATTAAATAAAAATTAATTAGTGACACACAACACAGCAGGTAGCTACAGAAACATTAGCTAGCCATCTGTAACTGTATATCCCACAGAAAGTCTATGTAGTGGCGACAGCAGTCAGCATTTTGCTAAAAAAAATATATATATCTAAAATACACCCTGATCCTATAAAATTGCCCGTCGGTTAAATGAGGCAATTTCCCTATTTTGGCTTTACCCATGACAAATTACTAGCATAAGAAGGTGCATGGAAATGCCCCTCACCTTCACTCTGTTGCCCCAGAGAGACCGCCATTTTTGCTGAATTTTTCCAAAGCTTCAAGTCGGTCATGTGATGCATTGCTCGCATTCTGATTGGAAGGTCTTGGAAAATTTCACACTGCGATCAAAATTATGCGGATAAAAATTTGTTGCCCATACTTGATGGGAAAGTGTCCGAGCAATGTCGCCAGACAATATTGCTCAGAAAGTTGCATCCTGTGTCATCACCCTTAGAGGCTGTAGGAGGTTATGGGGGTTTATAGGAAGTTTGCCTCTTTCAGAATTTGTTTGCCAGTCTTTTTTGCACGCTATATCTGCTGCTACCATTGAAGCCCGTGTGGGGGACCATTGAGGGGGTGCTGTTTCTGAATCCCATGCTGTGTCAGTGATGCGCCCCTATGCGTGTGTCCTCCCCGATGCTAGCCTACGCCAGTGGGATCTTCCCACATGGACTCGGGGGCGTCCGCCATCACAAGGGACAGTCACGCCCACAGAGAGCGGCCCTCTCAGCACCAGCCTCAGCGGCATCAGGTAGGCGGCTCTGTTGGTAAGCCTGGGGGGGGGGATGGCAAGGCCTGGGGCCCTTTATGACCTATACAAAAAATGGTGTCACTTATACAGGCTCCTTTTTGCACTGAGGCAGAGCCATGCTCTCGCCGACTGCAGTGCTTGCAGAGCACAGACAGGCGTAAAGATGGGAATAGCGATAGGAGAACAGATCTACAATCATTTGCACAATGAAAGGCATCTATTGTTTACTGACTGTGCAAAGGTGTGCCCCTTTTTGATAATGGATGCACACCCACTCAGGCCATACAGGTGAGTTTGGGAGACTTTTAGGTGCTGGGAGGACACTGTTACCCGCCCCAGCCTGCACGGTCGGGGCGTTCTCACCAACCTGAGCATTTATCAAAAACAAAATTACTATGAAATACAATTTTTGTGTATTTAACATGCAGTTGACATCGCCTTAACCTTTTAGGCATATTCGGATGAAACAGTCATTTGCTTTTCTGATTTAATGATTTTTTTTGTAACCATCTTCCCTAAAAATCTTCTTAGTTTTATTTCTCTTTTTTCAGTAGCCCTTGCCCTGGTTTTTGGTGAAATGCTTTTGTTTATTGCAGAAATAAATAGCATTATAATAAAACTGATTTAATACTCCAGAGGCAACACTGACAGTTTAGGCAATACAGTTGTATAATTTAAGTTTGTCGACAAACTAATGTTATGGTAGTGAGAGTTTTGTGAGAATGACCTCCCCCCCCACCCCTTAAAGGATGCTTAATGTCCCCCCCACCATTTTATTCAATCAAAGAGGGAAACTTTGTCCTCGCCAAAAGTGAGTATCCCGGGATCCCCACCTCCCGGTCCCTCCTGGCTCTTTGCCACACACCGTGCCTTTAGGTGCCTCGTGAGCCTATCGAGATGAGTGGCCGTCGCCCGCCAGGTTGGCTGTGCCGCTGGGTAAGCGGGTAGAGGAGGCTCCGTCGGAGCGGTGCCGTACTGCCGCTGCTCGACCCGCTTACTCCCTCGCATTGTGGTTTGTTTAAATGGAGCTAGATTCTGTCCCATTATGCTGGAAAAAGCAGGTTGCAGTGCTGAGGCTGGAGACGTGAGCTGGGAAAACATCGGAACTCGCTATCGTGACAAATGGACCATAACACGGGGAATTATCCTTTTATTTAGTATTTAGTCGCTTTTGCATATTAGTGCTTCCCTTTCCTTATCTGGGCGGAGACCCTGACCACGACAGCCCTTCTGGGTCCCGATGAACGCAGAAGGAGAATGTTACATGATCACCCTGGACGTGTGGGCCGGAGCCTCGGCCCTCTTAGCATGCCCCTAGCCACTGTGTCTGCAGTCCTGTTCGCGCTGCTGTTTTTTTTCTGTTCCTGTTCCTGGTTGTGTTGCAGTTTGACTGATCTGCTTTGCTGGAGCCAAATTGTTTTTAGTTTGATGATTCACCTTCAGATACTGATGCTCTTTTTTCCCACTTTGTTTTTGGCTGCTTTTCCCCCCCCCTCTGTCTGTACTGCATGACTCTGGGTTTGCACAACCCCACCCCCCCCCCCACTACTACCTGCTCGTGACCTACCCCCTCTGCACGCCCTCCCCCCCCCCCCAAGCAGACGACCGCTTCCGACCGCAGAGGCGCATGGGAAGCTCAGCCAAATCGCCAGACAAACTCATCCTATCTGAGCCACTTGGCGGCAGACAGGCACGGTGGATCGGTGCAGGTATACCGCGGCTCCGTCTCCCTCCGGCTGGCTCAGGAAGTAAAGGGTCTCAGACGTCATGCTTTGTGGGTGTGGGTGCTGATTTCAGAGAGCTCATATTGGGAGCCAGAAGATGTAGCACCTGGAGTGGAGGGTGGGATTGTTGGAATTTTCTTAAAATTCAATTTTTGGGGGGAGGTGGGTTACCCTCTAATGGCGCTTTTCCACTGCATAGTACGGCACGGTACGGTTCAGTTCAGCTCACTTTCGCGGGGTTTTCCACTGG
>JAODKL010000021.1:20109021-20121188 GCA_026780765.1 Petrocephalus schoutedeni | reverse complement strand
CCCGCCCACTCTAAAGCGGCACTAAACTGCAGTCGAAACGCAAACCGAGCCGAACTGAGCCAAACCAAGGTGAGCTGAACTGAACCGTACCGTGCCGTACTATGCAGTGGAAAAGCGCCATAAGTAATTGTAGCCCAACAGTCTTAGGATAATTGCCTTAATGTGTCTAAACTATCCCTTTCTCCCAGGTGGTCAGCTCAACCAATGGGGAGCTGAATGCAGATGACCCGCTGGCGGCCCACTCCAATGCACCAATCACAGCCCAGGCCGAAGTGGAAGTGGTGGATGAGGCCAAGTATGTTTCTGGAACCACCCCTGCTCTGCAACCTGAAAACTTCCAGTTGTGTTCCTTTCCTCAGCCCTCCTTGGCTTTCTTTTATCTGTCTGTGCGTGGTGCCGCCATCTTTGGACTTCACATCGATGACGTTCTCATTTCCTTTTGTTTTCCCACAAATTCATGTTCTCCTCTGCCTTTGTTCACCTGGTTGGGTTTCCCAGTTCAGTTCTTGGTCAGATATCAGAGGATTCCTTTTGTTCGCTGGTCCTTTGATTCCTTGACTGTAGATCTAGTGCCAATTCACTGCACTGAATAAAGACTTTTCAGTGACCGGGGAGTTGGCTTACAGTGGCACTGTCCATGTTCGGCTCCATCATAATGGAGTTTTAATCTCAGAAAATCAGATCTGACTAGGGAGGGCCATCTGGTTCATTCTAGTCTGTTTCATGTGCTATTGTGAGGGAAGTTTCAGAATTCATTGTAGGTTAATTTTAACTTAAAAATGACGCTGTTGTTTTTGTTTTAAAATTGTTTTGGAGGGATCTGTTTACACCCACACAAGTGCAGGCAATATGTTGGTTATTTTTGCTAGGAATACATGTTATGTTACAGTTAGTGTTGAAGGCTGTGCAGCTTGATATCCTGTATATATGTACGCTCTATTGTAACCTCGAGTTATTTCTAAATGTCTTTGTCAGTCTGGAATTACCATGCATAAGATTGTCAGGCATGCTTTTGTGACTCACTGACCACCATCAGGGAGGACATCATTTACTGTCATGTTTTGGGTTTAATTGTGGTGTACTGTCTTGGAGGAAATGTTATCAGATATGTGCCACGATGGTTCCAGAGTCATAAAGGTGTTCTGAGTTTTTCCATTGAGGAGGTCGGTCCTGGGTGTGTAATGAGGTGATCAGCTTAGTCAGTCTTCACTAACAATGCTTCGGTCCATGATTATGCAGTCTGCGGTGTAAACCTTATGTTCTCCATCTGTGTTAGGTGGTAGATCTTGACATGGGATGTGTTCAGATAATGCAGAAAGGGCTTCATTTGTGAATGAAAATTCATGTTTGAAGGAGTTACCAGTTTTCTGCTTTGGAGAAAGTGAAGTGGCAGCGCCCAGTGCCATTTGTGCGGGTTCATGGGCTCCCCCTGGTGGAGGCAGGCTGAAACGACCTCTGGAGGTCAGCCTGGGGGCATACTCAGAACTTGTGGCTGCCCCATGTTTGCTTGCGAACTTCAGTTACCTTCTGTCTAGAAGTAGAAACAAATTTTTTTGAAGGGTACTTGCTCTTGTACATGGGAGGTACCATACATGCAGACTGGTGATTGGTTAAAAGTTACAGATGGGAAAACAGTAGAATGATGTCTGTGCTTTAAATTCACATAAGTGTGAAGATTGAGGGGGTGGTGGACACCCACTCCAGGGAAGGCTGAAGGTGGATTTTTGCTTTTCCTGCATGCCTGACGGACGGGGAGCAAGTGGTCTGCGGGCATGCTATATGAGAGAGGGGCGAGGTCTGAGCACTGCCCCCTGGAGGACCCCACATTCCCCCCCTCCCCCTGGTGCATGTTCACCCGGCATGAAGTCCCTCCAGCACCCCCCCATTCCCCCCCCCCATTGCCCCATCTCACCTCTGTGTATTAATCTCTGTCTTTTCTCTTTACACTCTCTGTAGCTGCGTGAAAATGCTCAACCTGTGGTGAGTGCCTCTTTCTCCAGTCCACATCGACCCGTAGGGACGTGGACCAGACTAGATGCAGGCTGACCTAGCGGGGGCCGGCCCCTTGGGTTAGGGGGATGGCAGCTGGGGGTGGCCAGGGACTGCTGGGGGCTGCCCCACCGCCGGCCAGAGGCGGAGGCTCTGCAAATAGAAGTCTGGCATCATTCCGTCTCATGGCTAACATACTGATGGGCCTTGGGTTGGAATCTGGGTTTTCAGAGGTGATAAGTGCCAGCTGCTTGTCATCTCTGAGAATCATGGCATGATCAGAAATGCATTGTCAACTGGAAAGCAGTCCATTCAATCTGTCTAATCAATGTAAGTACTATACTTTTAGGATTTGCTTCCAATATGGAAGTACAGGGTTCCCAGCAGTCCTAGTACACTGCCCACTGTCCCCAAAAAGAGGCCCCTGTCTGAGAGACAAAAGCAAAATGAGGAAAAACCGGCACAATGTTCAATGCGTGAACCAGCTGTTCTACCTTAAGGAATCTACCTTTAAACTCTGAATGGGCACATCCAGGCATCGTAACAGCAGTTTCTGTGCCCTAAGAGTGAATAGTCTAATTTATTGTTCTATATCGCCATGAATTAAATATGCTGACGCATGCGTGTGCCCTACCCTAAAATGATCACCCTGCTGAAATAGCCACCCAGCTCAGAGGGGCGGGACACTGCACATGTGGTCGGAAGGCTGACCTCCGGTTGCTCCGGGGACTATCTGATCCTCAAAAACAAAGTATGGCGTTTTGGATAAATAAGTGAGATGTAAGTAAATCTTCCTCGTATGTTTATTCCTGAATATATTCCCCACAAACGGTGAGCAAGGAAACGAGTCAGATACAAACGTGACCCCTGTGCCCTTTAAGAGGGCGAGGGGTCACGTGTTTGGATGCCTGGGTGTTCTCATCAGAGCCCTCCAGAGAGCTCACCCGCAGCTTCCGGTCCCTACGCTCCTGAAATCACCTAACCAGCGCCACGCGCTTGCTGTGTGTCACCGTCTGGGGCCTCCCCCTTACCCCCTGCACGCTGTCGATCCATCCCCGTCTGTCCGCCCACAAGTCGTGACCGTCTTGCTGTTGTCACGTACACCAACACTCTTTCCACCATGTGCCGTGCTGGGAGACGCCGCAGGAAGCGGCCGTTTGCCATAAATGGGGGTTTGTCTTTTGCTGTAGCTCAGTCTTAGCACTATGTACATATAATGGATGGGTACAACCTGGATATCACAGGTAATGAGGGACTGGCCGGGTTTTCCGGTGGGTTATGGTCTTTGGCATCCTGCCATGAGGCGTTTGGCTTTAATCCCAGAAGCGCCATAGCTGTTGTATCTTTAAGGGAGGTACACTCTCCGTTTTTTCCCACTGAATGTTTAGTTACATAAATGGTTAGAGTGAGAACTCCCTCAGAGTGTGTAAAGCATGTCACACGTGTATAATTACATTAAACAGTTACTGGCTTAAATGACTGACATACTTTGCTTTTTCATTAATTAGGATTTTTACTTCAACAGTAATGCGAGTTTAATATTTTTTAATTTTAATATGTTCAAATTGATTGTTACACATTAAAAATAAAGATCTTTGACAAATGAAGTATTTGTCATATAGTGACAGAGTACAAGGGAGTACCTTATTTGAATCCATTTTAACTTGTCAGTTTCTCACTTGGCTTCAGGAGGAGCGATCTGCCGTGAGCCGGTCCTTGTCATGTCACGTTGATAAGGCCTACGCCTGTGTAGGAGTCCCAGCCCCGAATCGGGCTCTAAAAATACACTCCCCGTGCAGCTTACACGAGGTGCCTCATCTGTGAGCTCCACCAAGCCAAGGCTGCACTGCATCCTCAGAATAACGGCTCCCCATTTCTCTCTCCCCCTTCTCCCACCCCCACCCCCACCCCCAACCCCAACCCCCGCCTCCCTAGGTGTTGCTGCTTCTTTAAGAGGAAACGGAAGAAGAATGCCCCAAGACACAAATGACCCCCCCCTCCCCAACCAAGCCTATTCACAGGCTATCCCTTGGTTGTTTTGGTTTCCGAGGAGCTTGAATAACAGACCTGAGATGGAGAATACAGGAGAATGCTTCTGATTGGTTGCTACAGTAGGAGCAACCGCCCCCCCCCCCCACCCGCTAAATGGTGGTCCTCTAAGCCTGGGAACCAGACAACCATGTTGAGAGAGACAGCCCTCCAAGAAGTGATACTGAGAGGAGTTGGGAGGTCCTCCAGCTGCCGCGGGCTTCTCAGCATTCCCTCCCCAGCAACCCCACCCATGTGAAATGCGCAACATATTCTGCTAACTAGCCTCCTCCTTACTAGAGACCAGGGACAGCAGCTACATTTCCTTCCGCTTTTACTGGGGCAGCCCTCTTTGTCACCTTCCACTGCTGTAAAGCCAGAAACTAACCCATCATTCAGCACGAGCAGCCCTGGGACTCGCGGAAGGGCTTCACGCGCCTGCGTCATCTCGGCTCTGCCTTGTGCCGCGCTGGTTCCGGACTCTCTTACTCACAGTGCCAAGGCACAGCCTGATCTGTCCTTTTGCCCTTCATGGCTGCCTTTTGTCCAGCAACATAAGATGGAAATGTCCACCTTTAGATGCTGCTGCTCACTCGTGCTTTGCTGTCGGCCTCGGGTGGCACCAAGGGGCGACGGCTTACTTGGACTCGTTCTCTCCGGCAGGACTGGCAGCGATGCTCTTTGCTTCTTCTGTTTGTCGCCACTAGCTTTGAAAGGGCAGGATGATGCTCTGTGTGTCAATGTCTACAATCTCACGAAGACTGGGGCCATGGTTACAGCTGAGGATTTGGAGAGTATCTATTCTGTTCTTGTTGCCTTTGACCAACGGAAGCCCAGACCTCATATTTCTGGCAAGAGGGCAGTAGAGGACCAGTGCCATGGCAGGTGTGTCCTGTAAGGTGGCGACACAGAATGAATAGTTGGAGACAACTGGAGAGCTTGCAGATTAAAAAAATGCCATCCTGTTCATCGTTGGCCTAATCCCATTGGGACACTATTCAGCTGCTTATTGACAAACACCTTTTTATGCTCCTGCCCTGACCTGCTGATCCTGCATTTTGACAGACGTATCACTCCTAGGAACAGAATCACCCTTCTTGTCCTGAATAGGAGAGGACTTTGTGTCCTTGAATGTTGAGTGTTGTCGTGGCATTGTCTACCAGGTCCTAAAGGAGCCATTCCCCCTGCACAAACACCAGCAGCACGTTACAGGCCTGCATCGAAAACAGAAATTCAACAGACATTTTTTTGCCCAACTGAGTGTTCCAAAGTAGAAAGTCCTTCAGTGAAGGATCAGCCCTCACTGGGAAGGCGTACCTCCTTTGTTGACAGTTGATTGAGAACGTTGAAGGAGACTGTGTTGTGGTTTATCAAGGTCTGTAGTATGGTTTAAGTTGGTGTACATCGTAATAGGTCAGTTAAAAAACTGGAGGCACATGGCTTTGTTCTGTGGGAAAGGACTCAATGTTCCTCATGAGTGACTTCTTCTCGGGTTTCGGGAAAATGGTATTTAGACTTTAAAAGGTAAGCTTGACTTCTCCAGTGCCATTCCTTGGCCTTAGCGATGCTTTAGGCTGGTTCATGTGATGCTCTGGGTAGTTTGTTGAATGGTGATTGTTGGTGAGCACTTCCTGGGCTCTCCTGATTTATACCTGCTTATCGAATCAGTGATCTATACTCCTGTGAAGGCGTCCTGAGCTGGGTGAGTGTTTGTGGTGGCTGAGGGAGGCAAGGGGCAAGGGACTGGACTATCTCCCAAAAACACAGGCCACATCCTGCAAACTCTACTGTCAGATGCCTTAACCCAACCACCCCTTTGTGAAACCCAGCAGGGGGCGCTGGCTCATAGCACCAGCCCCCACCTACACCTCGTCAACTCTCAAACATTTAAAGCCAACACCACCAAATCTAGCGGGTCCCCAACATTAAAGGGGAAATTCCATTTTTTTGTTTTGTTGTTTTTGATTCCTCCTTTTCCTTTTATAATTTGCCTCTTATAATGATTTTCCCTGTTCTGTTGCCATTCTACAATTCCAAGGGGCTGTAGAAGAGCAGATGTAGGCAAAATCCTTTTTCCATTCCGTCTTTGCCCTCCCTCTGAAAGAGGATTTGTTTCAGATGAACGCAAAATTAGCAAGAAGTGACAATGTTGCCTTTTTCAGTCTGCCTTCGAGCAGCATTAATTGGGGTTGTCATGTTTCATTTAATTCCCTTTTGCTAAATGTGAATTGAAAAATGTAAATACTTTTTTATGCCGTGCTTTGGTCTGGGACGTGCAGGAAACAGCTGGTGGCTCTGATTGCACTGTGTTCTCTGTTTACCTGCCGTGCAACGCTGGTCTTGTGCTACACTGTACCTGTACTCATGAAATGTGAGGCGCCACCTGTATCTTTCAGAGCAACAAGATAAAGACAAAAGGCTAATGGACAATGGGTTTTCTATTATTTATGAAATTTTATCAATGTACCAAAATCCTTCCTTTTGTTTGCATTCCATCACAATCCTTAAGTGTGTAAGTGTGTGTATGTGTGTGTGTGAATTTTGTTTGTACTTTTTATTATTTATACTTTAGCTGACTATACAAAATAAACACTAGTCTATTAATTCACCTCCTGGTGGGGTGCTGGAATTGGTGTCCTGTTTTAGTTGTCTACAACTACTGAACTACTGAATCTTGGCTGCCACCAGCGACTTTGAACAACCCTGATTTCCCGAAAGTCTTTGGGCAAGAGAACCACTTGTGTGTACTTATGTGTCATTGTCTTTTTCTAGTTTGTCTCCGTTGCTCTATGCCACAGTATAAATTATTATATCAAATGTACTTGAATCTTAAAACCAGGGGATGTCTACTCCTCTCATATGCCATTATTTCTGAGACGCTTGTTGGGGGTAGGGGGGCAGATGAATTTTCTATGTAAATAAGACGCTTTGTGGGTATATAGAAATATAGTATTCCCAAGTGGAGATGCATGACTCGCCCCTAGCTAAGTTAGTATACAAGGCTGACTTTCCCTTGGACCGTTGTCATGTTTTGTTACTGTTGTCATTTGGTTGGTTCCGGGTTTGCTGTCTGTGAGGGGCTGTGAATAGATGGGACCCTTTGGAACGTAGTGGCCTGTTTTTTTATCCGACACCTGCTCCAGACACCTGGTCTTCAGAGCTGCAGTTAACCTGAAGCTCTGCTTGGTGTGTTGTGTAATGCCACATCAAAGGGTGAGGTGACTATACACTCCAGTGACCCCGAGTTGATTTTTATCATCAATTGCAGAGCTCTGATACTGACTGGACGTGTCATCCTGCCACTTCTGAAGGCAGACTAAGACAGCAGCCCTACCACCAGTAAAAGCCTTCTCTGTTCATGTTGCTAGCTGAATCGCTTGGCTTTAACCCGTATCCCTGCCAGGAGTCTGCACTCTTGGCATGAACATTCCATTTTGCACTCTGTACGGTCAAACTCCATTTGGCGCCCGGCTTGTATGAGGAATGATTTACTGCAAGGTGCTGTGCAGCGACGGTGCATTTAAAACCTCACTTCTTTGTGAATCGACCCCCCGACATCAATTAAGGCGGCAAGGATTGTCATAACTTGAATGATCAGAGTCTCAGGATAGATGTTGAAACCAGACAGTTTTGTATTTTCTCTCTCACATCCTAAATTGGATGTTTGACTTGTCATTTAAAACAATGTGGTTGTGGCTACCTGTGTGTAAGATGTCAAAGTAGGGTGTGGCTCACTTTCCTGCTCTTTTGATATCGTGTTACCGTGGCCACCCTAGCTTTTGCCAGCATCTCCAGTATACTTTGCTATTGAAGGTCTCACTGATTTTCGTTGCCCTCGTTCTGGTGACCAGAACCTGATTCAGCGGTATTCGTTTTCTCCACCCTCGTTCTGTCCGTCATGCTTATACTGGCATGGATATGGCTTTTTGTTCCCCTGTGGTTGACTGATGCTTTGTAGCTTTTGTACAGACCTGCAGTATTCATCATACAGGCCTGTCCTATAAGCTTTGACTGGTGCCACATTCCCATACCCACCTCATCAGACAGCCCCAGAGAAGCCCCTCCAGGTTCATTCAGAATCTTCCTTGGCCAGCACCCCAGTTGGCTCCCTTTGAACCAGACTGGACCCGCTGGCTGCCATGCGTTGTGCTTGTCACTTTCCCGCGGGTCAGTGGCACACACAAAGACCTCAGAGATCTCAAGCCGATGATGTTTGTTCCTTGTGCACTGTTTAAGTTGCTATGCTGTACAATTTGTGTTAGATGGTGAAGGGGGGGGGCGTGATGGGGGGGGGAGGGGGGGAGAAATGACTGCAATATTAAAATTATTTTCAACTGTAAATTGTACAAAGGTGATTGTTATATTTTTTTGTTAAAGGTGGACTCAGAAAACGTTTTGATTTTTATTACTTTTTTCTTTTATCAAAACTCTGGAAAGCAAACCTGTACATTACCGAAAGAGTATTTCTTCTCTTATGGCGACGGTTTTGATGCTACAGCTGAAAGTTAAGTCTTAAAACTGTAATATGAATATTATTGTGTTGAAATATGAATGTTACTTCAAATGTATATGGATGGTTTAACCTGGTTAAGGGCTTCAGTTCTGAAGGACCCATTTTTGTCTGACTTTATTTTAATAATATTCCTTCTATTACTGTTAAGTTGCAGAAAGAATAAGGTTGCAATACTTTCTGTCTTAAACGCCTGTTTTCCAAAGGCCTCATGTGAAACGTGTCACATGACCTTTCAGAACTACACTTTTTATTCCTGCCACATGTAAAGGGAAACTCAAGTTTGCACCATTTTTTAATGTAAAAATAAAAATCTCTTAACCTTTAACTCGCTTGGCTTTGTTCCTTTTGTATAGGATGACATGGTACTCTAAGATTGTACTGAACACATGGTCTGGAAAAATGGGCAGTTGAGACTCGAAAACCAAGTAAACTCATGGCATGAATAGAGTTCTTATATTCCATGTTTAAATTGAATGTTACTGTGACCCCGACCAGGATGGATGGATAGATAAAATGGAACATAATATGAATACAAAATGTTTTATGTGTTATATAGTTACTACTAATAATCTTGTGACTAAATGAATGCTATAAATTTGGTTGCAGTTATGTCCCTTGCTATTATGTAGTAACACAATTATGTCTTAAATCAAATGAAGATTATAGAAATAATTAGAGATATAAACTAGGGTCTTCACAGAAAATCGGAGCAGTTCACCTTTACGATTTCTGAATCATTGAAGAAGACGTGGAAAAAGCAGCATCTTGCCACTAAGTGGTGCTGCTTCTATGCAGAAATGTCTGCTAGGCGGGAAGTACATAGTGGAGCGTGCATGACGGTTAAAAATCGACAAAGCCAGGCAAAAAAGAAAATCTGAAAGTATGCACTGAATATTAATGTAACTGGTGTCTTTTCAGTGTTACAAACAGGAATCGAATAGGATGATTCTCTACTGTGATCAGCTCCCACACAGGAGGTCACTCCAAGCACTACACTGGTGGCTCAGAACTAACAAGCAACATAATCCCTGTCGTCTTCTGATTAATTCATTGTCACCTCTGTTTCATTGTCTGTGCTTTAATGAGATGGCATAAGCACCTCCCCAGACATTATAGTTATAATTACCGTCTCCTAGTTACTGGAGGGGAAAAAAAGCAAAATTCCATTTCTGAGGTGTTTTCAAGCTCATGTTGTGACATGTAAGAGCATTAAGTCATCTGTGAATAACACGATTCAGTAAGACACAAAGAGGGTGGATCCACTAAAGTCAGACTTCCCCTAAAGTCTTCTGGAGGTGACAGTATCAAGAGATTGTTTTCCAGCTTTTCAGGGCTGTCCACTGAGTATTCTTTCTCATACCCAGTTTATAAATTGCCGCAGTGCTTTGGGAGTGTTGTAGATTGTTTCACAGTGTTATATAACAGAACAGAAAACCTGAGGGCCTCAAATTGCAAATGAAACCTCCTAGTCCTAAACAGAGGAAGAGCTCATCACAGCAACATCGTGAGACCGAATACAAGAAAAGTAAACAGCTTGGCTCTCGTATGGGGCTGACCCCAAGTCACCTGTAGGTAATCCCCAAAAAAGGATGATGGCAATGTATTGACCAACATGACCAGTGTGGTCCGTTTCATAAATGATGCTATAATCATAAGCACCTTCACCCACTGGCGCATCAAACCACAGATGGCCAAAGAAGTACTACTGAGTCTATGGCTGCAGGATTATGGCAAATTATGGCAAATTATGGCCAGTACTGAAGCGGTCAACTCCGCCATGAGAATGCCGGATGCAGTAAGACAAAGTCACATTTTAATAAATATTTATTACATATTCATTAAACTGCAATCTTGTCTTACTGTTCTAAGTATTCTCATGGAGGAGTTGACCACCTTGCACTTCACTGCAGGCTATGGTTCTACTGTATACCTTGCATTTGATAAATAAAACTCTAGAATCCTTGAGCTCACGATTATTTAATACGATTACTCATTCACTTTAGAAAAATGCATTTATTGAACAATCTTTTAACTTGTCTTAACAGTGGATTTCCTTGAACTCTAAATATAGTTTAACTGAGAAACAAAAAGGGGGCTGGAAAGGGATTTATAATAGGCCTACAAGACAAATACGGAGTAGGAAATGCGGCACAATAATCATTTTATCTTGATTCTTTTATTTTCAAAATTGTCGGAAGCCAAAATCTTAACTAAAATTAAAAATCGGTTAGTGGCCCACCCCTAACCGAGGATCACCCACCTAACAGAACCACACTTATTTCAAGTAAATGCAGATGGAGTATTCTGACTAAGGGCTAAAAATCGTTGGCCAGACTAGGTGAATCCAAACCTATAGTAACCAGCAATCCTGCTCACTCATTCGTTTGCTTGTTTGTTCATGTCTGTTGTGTTTGTGCAGTCTGTTTTGTCTTTGCACCCATGCATGTTTGTGCTATGCCCCTGCATACTGTTTCCCACTCATCGTGTGTTATAACTGCTCACTCAAACCTACACATTGCCAAAGAGCCAGCCTCCTTTGAGCCTGCCTTATCTGATATAGAGATCAATCTGGCCTCCCTTAGCTAGCCGGGGGTCATTTTTTCCAAAACTAGTAAGTAAGGCTCCTTGGTCAAAACGTTATTCCTTTAGTTTGGTTAGTCTCAATCAAATTTTCGTATGAGGTGTATTAGTAGGCTACAGTTTAGATGTAGAGTGACTTTTCTTTAAAAAAAAATCATTTAAAAATAAAAAAATAGCATTGAATGAATTTGATGTAACAAAATATTACTAACTTAAGCTGCCGCTGCTAAATAACGTGAATCATTCAAGTTCATCTTAATACTACATCTGGTGGATAAGTGCATTACGTTTAGTTAAGGGGGTATATGTACTGAGAGATTTAGATAAAGGGAGGTGTAGGTAGATGTAGCTCTGGATAATAGTAATACGTTAGATAACTATGCAAGGAGTGTATCTAGGGCTGTAGATGAAATAGATGTAGCTCTGTTTAATCCAATGCCTAGGTCAGCAGCGCGGTTACTGCTAATGGGCTTTAACGTGCAGCTCGCGACAGCCTACCTCGCGCTCAGAGGCGCAGCCTCGTGACGGCTCTGCCTCGAGCCGCCCGGCAGCACGCGCCGTCCTCTTTTCCCTCATTTCCCACATTTTCTGTCTGTTTTTCCTTTAAACCTCACATTCGGCAGCCATGTGAAGCTTCGCCGTGTCTCATTTTTACGGGATTTCGTAGCAGAGACGGTCGCATTTCGAGAAAGGCACGACACTTTTCGCCCTGGAGGTAAGTCAAGGGTTTAGCGGCTGTGAGCCGTGGCTCATTCGGGTATCGCGGTAGGGGAAAAGGTCCTTAAAATGCCGCTACTTTGGTCTGAAACCCCTGTATAAAACTGCTCAATCAGTGCCCTGAAATGAAGTTAGCTAATATACTTACCGAATGAGACTTAACGTACTTCGAATCTACCTAAGCGGTGGAATTTAATAATGTACTCGATAAAGCACGTATTGCCAACAGACTTAAACTGTACTAAATAAATGAAAGACTACAAAATAATAATGAAGATGATGGGTATAAACTCCGGAAAGGTACTGTTACATGTTATCAAGTTAACCAGTTTATTGATTT
>JAODKL010000021.1:20098384-20108921 GCA_026780765.1 Petrocephalus schoutedeni | reverse complement strand
AATAATAATGAAGATGATGGGTATAAACTCCGGAAAGGTACTGTTACATGTTATCAAGTTAACCAGTTTATTGATTTAAGATATAAAAAGACGTACAAATAAGTGGACATCTGTAGTAGTCTCGATATGACTGGTAATATATTACAGTACCAATTTCATTTTTAGTGTTTGTGTGTGTGTTTTTTTTTTTGAACAACTGGACGCAGCCAACATTTTTTTCCAGATCGTGTGATACGAGGGGCGAGTTTCTTTGCAAAATTGTAAATGCTTGTTAGGTTTTTGCGTGTCAGCCAGGCTTTGACGTCAGTTGCTGAGGATGCGAGGATGAAGTTGTCCCTTGGTCTCTTACTTTGCGGTTGTGGTCGTCCTCTACTGTAGGTCCTCCTTCTGCAGACAGAACACGCCATAGCTGAATTCAAGCTTGATTCAAGCATAGTAAACAGGTGTTGGCTCTAAACGTCGCAATCCAGTCTGAGAGAGCATGTCATAGTAATCTGAAGATAGGACAGGTTAACAATCAGTTCTGTAACCATTTATCAAAGGCATCCTTTTTTTAGGAGACAAGCATCGTTTGGGATCCTGTTGTTTGCATTTCACTCAGAGTTTGCATCTCCTTTATATGCAAACTGCAGCTGGATATATTGCTCTAGAGAGACTGTTGTTTTCTATCCCCATTCAGGGATCCTTTTTATTAGAACAAAAGACTGAAAAACAAGGCAAACTTCGAATGCCTGCAGGCAAACTGCAACAGGAGTATGGCCAGGTGTAGTGATGGAAACAAAACATGTAATGTTCATGCAGAATTATAATACAGTAAGTATTTAAATCCTGTGTTTTATGTAATTTTTCCTCCACACACCTTGCAAATGCTTAGGAAGTCTAGTACTGCACAACAATACTACATTTTCAAAATCACGTTGTGATTTTTTGCTGTAAATATTTTGATGTTTATAAAGCAAAAATGTGTTGAAATTTTACCCAAAATAAACTATAGCCAAATAGGACTTGTACTTATCTACCAATAGAGTTTGTCAAATTAGCTGGCTGTGTTGCCACAAGTTCTGCTGACAAATCACCTGCTTTTGCTCAAAATTGTCTCTATGGAATCTAAAATACCAGAATAACATTGCATTTGAAAGTACTGTGCAAATGCTGTATACTGTAATATGATGTCTATGGACAGTATGAAAAATTAGATACCACCTAAGCCTAATCTCAGCCCAACTGACTAGTGGATCATTCTGGCTCAAATCAACAAATGGTCCAGGCTTGTCCACCACAGAATTGAACCATTTTGAGCCATTTTGTTTCCCCCTGGGTCAATATGAAAACAATATGAAAATCTCTCTGGCCTAGCTCATATAGTTTAGGAGTTACACTGGCTTTAAATTCAATGAGATATTTCCTTTGTTCGCAGAAATGCTTGGTTGGCCATTTTCAGATGTCTGTACTGTATCTTTGCAAGGGTAACACATAGGCATCTGAAAAAAATGGTCAATTTACAGGTCCTTTGTCTAATTCCAAATATTATTTGGCTTGTAGCATGTACCCAGCCTAAGAAAAAAAATCTTTCTCTAATCTGTCAAGAAGCTCAGAATCTCAAGGGATAGTAAAAATATTGTCACTATTATTGCGTCATTTGAAAATTCAAGGTTCCCTTTACAACATATAAAAAACAGAATTGTGTTTTCTGTTTTAAGGGTTTTATTGAACTTCAGATGAAACTCAATAAAACCGCGGCTTTTGTGATGTGACAGTTCCCTGTGCATAACATGCAATGTTGATATTAACATGGTGCAGGCCGATTAGCAACAGTCTGGATCTGGACAGCTTTCTTCCCCTATGGCTTAACTGAATGGGATACAGCTTGTTGTACAGATTTTGATGGAAGGAAACGTGGTTCTCAGTGGCATTTCTGTATGTTCAGAAGGGTTTTGCTTTGGCTTCACACATTTGTGTTAAGTTATTTTATGAAACTTGAAATTGCTTCCTGGTCAAGCTAGGTCACCCTGTCACCCCCCCCCCCCATTTGAGGTATGAAAAACAGTCTCACCTTGTTCTTCATGCAAAGTTGGTGTTTCTCCACATGGAAGTGGGGGTATTTGTTTTAAGGCCTTTGCATGTAGATTGTCTTAAAGTGTTGAATATTAAATTGGCTTGTATTTGATCTTTTAAAAATATCCACATTAGACATTCCTGGCTATGAATGTCTTGTCAGTGCTTTTCTTGTTTCACAGATATCCATGCTGTAAAATTATTGATAATTCACCAGTTAATTCTCAAGCCATGTATGTTAATTAAAATGTATTCACTCTCCTTGTTAAAACAGATTCGGCCGATGAGCAAAGCAGCTATTGTTTTTGTAGTTAAATTAGTGTAGCCCAGTGGCAAATAATTCTAAAATAAAAAAATCTGATCTGACCAATCTGATGTGAAAAATAGTTTTTCAATGTCAAAATGCCACTACCAGGTGATTCGTATCTTCCAAGCCTCACTAAATATGAGTTTTAGTGAAATTCTCCTTGTGTAAATGGTTTTAACAGAATCAGAAATTAGCTAAACATAAGAGTAAGCACACTTTTTTCTCCTCTGCCCTAGGGCTTCTGTTTCCTGGTCCTCAAAGGAATGGGGGATATTGTTGGATTGAAGTCCTTTTTTGGGGGGAAGAATGAAAGCAGTCTGCCTGGTGTCCAGAAACAATGGCTGCCTCGTGGGAAGCCTTTCCTTCCTAGGATTCCAGCAGACTTGGCGATGGAATCCTAGTTAATTTCCATGCGTGTAGATGAGAAGAGCGTCATCAAAGTGGAGAGGTGTATTTTCTTAAATTTGCATCACATCACAGCTGACCGAGGCTGAAGAACCTCCCTGTTCACATGACATCAGGCAACAAGCTGAGACCACAGACCCTTGTTTCCTCTGCAGCCGTCAACATGTAAGTATTACACAACCTTGCCACTTGTGCAAACGTGCTGTTTTGTTGTGCGTTTGTTGTACAAGCTGATGATAATGATTCAGCAAAGTCATCTGCTGTCAGTTTCTGTAGATGATAAAGGTAAGAGTAAATTTTAAACATCCAAGTTCCTGTTATGGTGTTTTGTTTTGTGTCTGTGTATTTAGAGAGGGACTCCTGTAACAGCCACTGTTCTGTCTTTTTTTAATACTAAACTTGTAATACACTTTATCACCTTTATTTGAGAAGTGGTCATTTGCTGCTTGGGAACAGTCCTATTTTGTTTCTGTTCGAACAAGTTACCCGAAAGTTAGCATTAAAATCTGAGTCAACATGGGGGATTTCTTCAAAGAATTGTCCCCTTTTACAAAAATAAGGATGCGAGAGGGACTGACTGTGGATGGTCTGAAAGACAGTGGGGAGCCCTGCTGGTCTGTTGCTGCCTTTACCTGCATAACACGAACAAACGAAAGTAACATTCTTCCAAGATGTAGAAAACAAACGTGCTTTGATGCTCATAGGGGTTCTCAATAGTGGGTTTTAATAAATCTAAATTATTTTCATGTATTTATTTTCACAGGTAAAAAACATCCCTGACATCTGAAAGACACTTTTATCGCGGAGTCCATTACACATTACAGCCAAAAAACATTTATATGCTCATTACAGTAACATATTAAAGAATCTAAAAGCTAATATTTTGGTTGCCCAAACCAGCAGTAGTCTGATACTAGATAATAATTTAATATATTTAAAATTAATTTCTAAATTAATATCACTTAATACAGTTTCATTATTATTCCAGAGTGAAGTATATCTGTGTAATACAAATCACATAAACCATATTTCAATGAGAGCAGATAGATTACATGAGTGGAATCTTGCAGGAGCAATTGCAAGAAACTCAGTTATGGAATTTCATAGTGTAACTATTGAATTTCAGTTAAATGGAATGCACAACCTAGATAACTTTTTTTAAATGAAACTCATAGATCGGTGTTGTCTTAATCCTCTGTGCTGGGTTTGCGTTTGTCAAATGGTGTTCTCTGTGGAATTTGTGGGACATTTTTAAGGTATAGGCATAACCTATGTACACATAATGAGGTAACCTTGCTGTTGGTCTGTCAGATCGCATACACAGATTCTGCATCAGCCAATGGATATGGGTTTTGTTCATGCCATTTAGCAAGAAAACATTTTGTTGTTTCCAAACGGGCCTGCACCCAACGCCGGAGGTGTGGGTGTCTAGTTTGAAGCAGCCAGTGGCATTTGAATGAGAGGACAGCGAAATAAAAGCCATAGAACGTGACTAGGCTTTAATGAAGGTCCGGTGGTCAGCAGGGCTAAGTTACTAAAATTACCTGAAAGGGTTTATAGAAGGCTTCTTGCGGTCTGAATATTATTTATAGAGGAGAAGGAAAGTCTTTCAAAAGAAGCTGTTTAAATACCCTTTTAACCCTTTTAATGGGGCATTAAATCTGTTAAAAATATTGTAATGAGGAATAGTCTCCAGTGTTTGGCATTACATAGTGAGGGGAGGAGATGAGAAATGTAGGGGAGGAGTCTTTCAGGTATGATTTAATGGGTAGGGGTCAGGTTCATGTACTTTAAAGACCAAGTAACTATATGACGATAATCCATGTCCATTCAAAGCCAGGGTACATTGAATTTGGCTAATCCTGATTAATGCTGAGTTCTGGAAAGCCTAATAGGGCTCATGCGCATATAAGAGCAGGCATTTCTGAGACTTTATGAGGTAAGGTAACTTTCTGTTCCATTAAAGCGTAGCCTAAGGATGGGAAAATAGATTTAAATCTCTGTATATTTGTGTTAATAAATGATTTTCTCATGTAACAATGATATGGTTTTGTCATATCTATTTTTGTGTTTTGTTATTGTGGAATAAACAAATTTAAAATTGGCAGTTTTCCACATTTTGTAAAACTAAACTACTCCCAGGAATTGATGTTACTTCCTTTGTGTGCATATATTGACTTTATAATCTTGCTTTCTCTAATCATGTATTTGTTTGCAAATTGAGATGGTTTGTACATCAGTATAATGTGGCTCATTGTGGAATTTTGATGGTATGGATGATGAAATATGCAAGTGACTGGAACTGCTCCATTGAGCATTATCGATCTGTCCCTGTTACTAATATGTGCAGTGTTTAGCTTCTAGAGTTTTTACTCCTCTACTTGAGTTGTCTACAATTGGATTTTGATACTGTGGTTTGTTTATTTTTTTTAGTCACACATTTGGATATTTTGCCAGAGCAACGTACTGAACTGTTTTTGTCTTATGATGCCTATTTGAGCAGAAAGGGACAGTACCTGTTTTTAGTGATATAGGAGGGATGTGAAACAAGGATTACTGCTGCTAAACTTCCCACATAGTCCAATTTACTGGTAATATGCAAAAGGAAATGATCATGCATTGATTGCTAATGCACACGATTAGTTTAATCAGTTTGGGGGTGGAGGGAGATTTCTTTCTGCACAACTGAATTCAGTACTTGACTCTAACTGCCAAAAGACATCAAACAGTGGATTGCATTTGTTGTATATTATAAACACTACCTTGGAACATTTTGTTACCATGCTGGCTTCCCTTTGTAGTACGGTTCTAAGGTGTGTTGTCACAGTAGACAACAGCCACACAGATAGCATGGCCTGCATGTCCTGGCACAGACTTTCCATTCCCTGGAGAAAGTCACATTAATACTTTGTCGCCTGTCTTGCCCCCAGGGTGGGTAGAGTGTCGCAGGGCACTGGAATTGCTGGTTTTCTTTATTACAATATTCTCCAATGAATAAGATTGCTTTTTCCTTCCCTTTTCACCTTTTCTGCACCATTCTCAGGAAAGAAGCTGCCTTTGTCATTGGCTGTTTCTGAGGCTGGCTGCTTCCCCCAGCTTTTGTCAGTCAGATGAGATCAATGGCAGCTTGACTTGGTTTGCTGAACTTAAAGAAATGAAATGTTGATGTTGTGGTGTTTTTCCTCTTACAGTGTGTGGCTGTCAAAAAACAGTCCCCTGTGTAATGTGTAGAATGTGCATAATGGCATCACATTCTGTCTCACATTCCTGTCACTTTGTAAAACCACTGTCTTTAACACTGTTCTTTTCCTATAACTCTGTGCTCTCTCTCTAACCCTGTGAGCTATCACTCTACATTAAACCTGTGCAGTGTAAATAATATATCAACTTTCAATAAGAAAATGAGAAACCTCTATAAACATGATAAGGAATATTGCTTGATAGCACGCACTAGTCTGTCCTGTCAAATATTATTGTTTGCGGAGTATGCCGCATGCTGTTGTTTTGGTAGTATATAGAGATGGCACAATTTTTTTTTCTTATCCGATTCCAGTATTAAAAATACCACTCCAACATTTTTTTCCCCATTATCGACTACTGAGCATTAAATAAGATTTGTATCAATACATTTCATTTAGCATGCTAGACTATCTGCATTTAGTGTTGTAGGGGCGTTGTTTTAGTATGCTAAGAACAGGAAAATATAATGGTCCTGTCGCCCTAACAAAAGTTATGCCACATCCATGGTCTGCATGATTTGCACAAGTCTGCGTCTTTGTTATATTCAGTCACACCCTTCACAGAAATGAACAAATATTTAAATTCAAAGTGTACAATTTGTTGCAAAATTAAAAATAATAATCATAGAAGTATTACTGTATACCCCAGGTAAAATTTCTAGTCAAAAAGTACACACAAGTCTCCAGTACAAAATATACAATGGAACACAGATAAAACTGATAAGCAGTAATTAACCAAACTTGAGAACATCAAGTCTGTATAAATTTCACTGCGTTCAGACATAAGAAAATCAGCACTAGCCTTACATACATTGCACTCAATTTTGCTTTTTTTTGATTTGCAAATATGTTTACCCCCCCTGCACCTATAACCCATAACAGTCTGCTAGCCTAAATGATAACATAAAAAGTCATAAAAAATTGTTCTGTACTGTACTGTCCTTTTTATAGAATATACAAAACTCTCTTTTAAAAAAGCAAAATTAACAGCACTGAAAAGTTACTGTGAGAAACATGAGATTCCATTGCCATAAAGTGAGTGAGGCTGGTTGTGCATCATCTGCAAATTTATGCCTTTTGGCAAGCTCCCAAAATATTTCTGTTTAATTGTTTATGGCCAACTCTCAAATAACCAGAACCATAAATGTCACCTGTGAGAATATAAGGGGATATTACTCCACTTCCACATAGCCAACATGACAACTCGTACCTACCTGCTGTGCTGAACAACTAGCCATCAGGAGACCCTCACCTCTGTTTACCGTATGTTTCAATAAAGGCTAAAGGCATTTTTTTTCAGGTTACACCTAATGGTGACAGAAAATTGGATCAATATCTTATGCAACCACCCCCCAATAACTGATTCAGCATTTTTTGCAGGTATAGGCCGGGTGCCAATGGTGGCTATCGGATTGGTGCCATCTCTAGTAATATATATGAGCTAGGGTAAAGAGGAAACTTAAGGTGTTACTGTGCTGTTACCTTTGCCTGGCAAAGTGTTGTCTCACATTGCTTTGGACAAAAGTGTCTATGTATGTCTAGGTATGTGAATTTAATGTAGTATTGTGCATCCCACGGCCCTGCAAAGTACAAGTGGGAATAGAAAAGGTAAAAAGGCGATACTTCGGCAATTTAAAATGCTACACACTGCAGAGTGGTGTTGTGTACAGTGAACTGCTGAAAACTTGTGCCAATTAATACTGGAAACACTACAAACTTGTTTCACCTCCTGAAGCATTTCTATCAAGTACAGCATACACAATGCAAATACAGTGACAGACATCAGCAATTAGGGTTTCCACTTCCAGTTTTAAGAAATACAGGACACCACCCCTCCTTTCCTCCATGATAAAAGTTGCCAGGGGGCAATTGCGAAATATGGGACAAATCGAGTCCAGTATTGGCTCAGAATGGGACATAGCATTTTATTTTTCACTATGGAATGATCCAGTAAAATATAGGGTGGCTGGTAACTCTTCAGTGTCAAGTCCATTCCCTCAAATGAGCAGAGAAAAAAGACCCAGTGACAAATTGTGCTGTTGGTGTTTTCTGGTATTATATTCTGTGACAAAGTTAATTTTTGTATGATTTATTAGTTAAAATTAGTTTCAGTTTACATTCATTTGATTTTTTAAAATCTTGTTCTGAATTTAAGGGGACTCTAAAAGGAATTTAAAAAATAAATGGAGCCTTGAAGTATTTGAATTTAGAATTTTGTGATAGTTGTCAATATTGACAGATAGGGGTGGGCGATATGATGAATAATCTTGAAGTGATTGTGATGTTTTATGTCCTCCTACTAAAATTTCCAAACGTCACATATGTCACTACCTGATTTGTACCACCTGCCTGATTTGTGCCTCACACATTTTCAAGCAGGTGTGTATGGCATAATATTTTCCGTCACTACCCAATCCATTCATCCTGCCATTTTACGGCAAACCATATTGGCTGTGTCTGAATTCAGGGGCTGCATCCTTGTAAGACTGCATCCAAAGACTGAAAGTGTCACAGCAGCACAATAAGGCTGTCCCATTTCAAAGGCTCCTTCAGTTGCGAATGCGAACATATCCCAGGATTCAGTGCGCAAACCTAAAGAGGCTACATAGACTGCATGCTTTGAAGGATGTTTCTCAATACCAAGAACACAAAGATCGTACTTGTGGTCTTGGCAAGACCGGTCTTGCTAACTTCCCTCTCAGGAATGAACTTGGGGCGCAGTGAATCATGGGACTGGTCTCATTTGATGAGTTGGCAGCCAATGTATCCTTGATATTTCTGGCAGGGCATGAGCGACATCCGGGGATTTTTGCCATCCTCTGTACCTGTGTTCTTGAGTATTGTTAAATTTTCCTTGTGTATTCAAATTCATATTTCCCTAAATGTACTTCAAACACTTTATTAATCTCATCTTTCTATCTATTGGACCTGGTCTTTGGCAATGGAAGACATAGCTTATTTAGCAACTGGTCTGTATGATTCTATTGACTGAAAAAAAATCACTTTCCTTTTCTTGCCATTTTAAGTGTTCACTGTGGTACTCTATTTCCAGTTTTTGGATCAACACTATTAGTGAAATATCCCATGTCTGCAGTATTAATTTATATTTCAGTCTGGTCTCCGAGTTAAGATGGTTCGATTTATGATTTCTCGATCTTAAGATGACTATAGCGATTTGAAAAACGTAGGAAAATGTAGCAGAGTATCTGGTACGATACGGTGGGACGCTGTCGGGATGTACACATCTCCTGCCTTATGAGGTGCCTCACTCTCACCACCGATTGACAGAGTTCAGTTGTCTCGGTGTTAGAGCGCATATTTTTCTGTGTTTTTGTTTTTCTGCATTTTTTTGTTACAATGGGGTCATTGGAACGCATCTCCATCGTAAGTTGGAGACTGCCTGTATTTTGGGATACTTGCTTTGGTTCACTCTGAAATGAAGGGTCTTGCCACTGTGACTGAAGTACCTAACAAGACCCATAAGCATGCAATCAGACACAAAGTGCTGGTGCTCAGCAGAATTTTTAGTAAACAAACAGAACACAAAGAACCCAAAATCAGAATATCTGGCTTAATATACAATTCTGGACTGGTAGAGATCGTTCACAAGCTTTCTGTAACATGAATCTGATGTATACAAAAAATAACAGGATCACTTTGGATCATGAAAATGTTGCAAAACTAAATGGTGCTAATCGGGCACAATCATAAAATCTGCCTTAAAGTGTAATGCTGTGCATGCACTGTTGTGTGAAGTAGAAATTGGGCATGCACAGTCACGACAAAGCAAAGTTACCTAAAAACTTCTGGAGGTAATAGGACAAATTTATTCAACCACTGTAAAAGGAAGCATTCAACACAACTTTGGTCTCAAATTTGTGATTAAATCCTGAGTTAAACTTTATTCCAATCTATTTTGTCTCTGATCCTGAGACCTTGTTTTCATTAGTGTCTCATTATCACTGTTTAGTTGCCTGGCTCTGATTGTGTGTTTTGACTTAGGCTCCTGGTCCCCCACAACCCTAGTCAGGGTTATAGGATGGATGAACAATTACAAATAAAAACATTTTAAAAGGATGGTTTTCTTTAGATGCTATGTTAGCATGTCACGGGGGGAGGGCAGCCAGTCAACCTTGGACCCCCACAGGTTTTTTTTTCCTTCCATAGTAAGAAGTTCAAGGTTCTTCTTCACTATTGTGTTTTGGCATTTTTCTTTTTTCCCCCATCATGTACAATTTACTGTCAATGAACTAATAATGTAATGTTGCATACTCTTGTTAAGTGCTTTGGGGCAACTGTATTGTGAAAGGCACTATGTAAAAATGACTAATCCTTATTCGAATAACATCTACAGAATTAACATACAGCCATCACAGTATGTAACATCCTGGAGAGTAAAGGAAAACTTCTTTTTTTCTGACTGAAACATGATCTTGTGTGCTCTGTGGGGTGGAGTTAAGTGATCTGCTTAGTAGCTGTATGGTCCTGCCCCAATACGTGATGCTTACCTATATAGCCTAGATCTGATTCT
>JAODKL010000021.1:20080677-20098284 GCA_026780765.1 Petrocephalus schoutedeni | reverse complement strand
GTTAAGTGATCTGCTTAGTAGCTGTATGGTCCTGCCCCAATACGTGATGCTTACCTATATAGCCTAGATCTGATTCTAGCTATGACCTGACCATGGCCTGATATAACCACTTCAGTGTTCTGAATAAGATGTGGTGTCTCATAATTTACTGTCCTGTTTTGCCTGCTATCCTCCAGCCCTGTTCTCCAAAGCAAAGAGAGTTACCATTTGCACATCTGTTTCTTGATTAGGTGTTGTTTAATTTCATGTTTCCTGCCCTGTATACATACCCCTGGGCTGAACATATGAAAAAGCTAATTGTTACTGTTTGTGAATATCTTTGTAAAAAGGTTTGTATTCACCAGAGACTCGTTCTTGCTTGCCCCCTTTTTCCATGTATAAAGTTAATGGCTATGCATGCTTTCCCGTTCACACACATGAAATTAGGTCATGTCAGTCTCTTCTCCCCCACAGTGAGTTTTGTCAGTGGGAAGCGGGTTTAAAGGCTTAACTAGGAAAAGAAATGGCGAGTATTGCAGAGGCTACAGCCGTGGGCTTTAAGCAAAGGCCACAGGCCCCTCCCCTGTTCTGGCATGCTTGTTCACATTATTTGTGTCTATAATACAGGACATGTGAGTGGCTGGATTTGTGCTGATGGCATGGTTTTTAGTTGATGTATTAATAAATGACAGAGAAAATGGAAGGTTACAAAATTAGGACAGTAACGTAGCATGAAACGTGTTGTTGCCACAGTGTTGACTGAATGCAGTTGTTTCTACCTGTTGCTTTCCAGAAATTTGGGCAGGTGTTGCTTGCATGTCAACTCTGATTTGTTTTTTTCTGTGGTCAGGCCAAAGACAACGAGCGATCACCTGGAGCAGAGCAATGACGCCAGCCCTCTGCCCCCACAAGAACTGACAGAGCTTCCCAAGGAGGAGGACAACCAAGGCCCCCCCTGCTTCAGGCAAGGCGTGGCACCCACCCATGCTTCCTAAACAAGGCTTTTAATCCGGGAGAACCTCATGTTGCTGCAAGCCAGAGCTTTGAATCATATAATGGCTGACATGGCTTAGCTGAAATATAGCAACTCTAATTATACCTCAGTGCCAGGAGTCAAAGTGGCTTAAAAGATAGATTAGAGTTACTGAGTGCTTCATCTGAGAGTCCCTGCTTATTCTAACAGGTGTACGGGTGAGATATAAAGCATTATTGCAGTTCTCCTCTTTAACTTGACCAGTTAGAGGAGGAAAGAAAATCAAAAACATGGAGAAGGGGGCATTAATTCTAAGTGTATGCTAGTGATTGGCATTTCTCAATCACTCTGCTAAGAACTGATTTAAGAAGACAGCTGGCCTTTAATACTAGCTTGAAAACCAGTATACATTAGGGTCTCACAGGGGGGTGGGTAAGTATTTCTAGGTTTTAAGGAGCTCTGGTCCCTACACATAGAAAGAAATCCTATGAAAACTTGATGTCTCCATTTTTATTGGAGGAATAATAATCTTAACTGGTATAAAATAATCAAGTCATCGTTTATTAAAATGCATATTCATCATGCATATACAGTACATATACATTACAAATGACATTAGAATATATTTTACATATGTAAATATTTGGAACATTTTAATTCTTTGCAGGAGCTTGACTTTCAGGCCTGTATGCACCATTGTTAATTAGCTACAATGATAATTATTGACCGCTTTCCTCTATGTGTTATGCATATGCAAGAGGTCTTTTTACATTCTCGCGTTATGTCATTGAGCAAAAGATCTTTCACTTTTTAGATTCAAATCTCCCCATTATCTTTTTTTCCCAAATAGCTACTTCCCACAGCATGCCTCTGGCACATGCAGCATTTTAAACAGGTGTTCTTTTCCTGGGTTTCAGGAGCCTTTGCTGCTAGGTTGCTTTCAATAAGGTCTATTACATGATGAGAGAGCCCCACTCACCTCACGATATCTATCTGAAAGGCAGTCCAGATTCCCTGGTTACTGTCTGATTCTAAAATGTGAATACACTAGTATTTAGTGGGTAAATGTCTGCTGAACGCAATGGTTTTGAGGAAACCCAGAGAACCTGTACTGTGACTATGAGCACAGAGTATTATCCACCTGAGTTAAGTATTTTGTTAGCCTCATTATTTTTACTTTCTTTAATTTCCTGTATAAGTTAATACCCGTTTTCATTTCTTCCCTGTTGCTAGGTTTCCATGGAGATGTGTAGTAGTCATGCTTATTCACTGAACCTGTTGATGACTACTGTCTTTTGCCTACGTTGAATTATTTAGACTGAAGGTCACGATGAATAAGTGAAGGAGCCTGGTTTGCTCTGGTTTTCCACCTCTCACACATTTATTATACAGTTTTGTAAATGGAAAATAGCACACACGTGGTGTGATTGTAAGGGTATCCCTTATGTAATTCTGGGCCAAGAAATTGTGTGGGATTACCTGTTGAGGGGTTTATTTATTTATTTCCGAACCATTTCTGTGAAGTTTTACCACAGTCATACTCCTAATCTTAAACCATATTAGGTGTGGCCAGATTTTTCCTGAGTTACCAGAGAGTATACTGAAACTAGACAGGCTTCTTGTGACTCAGTGTTTGCATAGTCTTAATTTGGCAAGTCTCTGTCATTTGAGATATTTCTTGTGAAGAATGTCATGAGGTTCCACACAGACAGAGCTGAATCCCTAACCCTTATTCGCAAGTCTAGGGCCCACAACACAAAACTGGGTTTCTTGCTTAGCAGGATAGCGTGTTGGATTTAAGGTAGCCCAATTTAAATGGCCTTTATCTTTGTCCACTTACTTTTAGTTCAGACTACCTTAAATTGTAAAAGTTATCTAAATAAGCAAGATGTACTCCTTTGTGATACAGGCCCCTGGTCTCAAAAAGCTTTGTTTCTAAATAAACAGTTATCCAAGTAATTTTGCAGGGAAGAACCTTTCGGAAGCATAAAGCAGAGGCTTAGGTACCCTCTGGGTGGGACAAGGGCACTTGAAACATGCACACTAGTTCACTCAATGCATGCAAAGGGCACTTTCAACATGGTTCCCCGTAACTTGATGATTCACAATAGAAACATGCAGTGATCTTATGACCACTAACTACATTCTTCTTTTGTATAATTCCATATATAATTATATACATTAGTGTGTATGCTGTTCAGATATGGTGGCAAACACAGAAACAGCCAGCAGTAGCCTAACATCTTCATTTTAAATGTGTCCTAGTAATAAGAAAAGAAAACATTGTTATTCCAAAGTTGTCCTTTGTTTCTTTCCTTCTGAAAACAGACTTTTTTGATGGCAGGAGATGAAAGAGTCTCATAGCCCAGCTGGAGAAACAACACTGGGAAGTAGGGCCTGTTAGCAGAGGGAGCCCTGCCAGCTTAATTCCCTCCCCTCATAAAGGACCTGTTTCTGTTTGCTTAATGGCCCCTCTCCCTCCTGGTCCCAGCAGCACTGGTGCTTCATCACCACCGGGCAGGATTGGCACTCCAGAAAGAAATGTGAATGACAGGGTAGCGTTTGGAGGAGTCCCTCCTCGAGGACAGGGCCGGTCCCGCTCTGCCGAGTCTGCGCTCTATTGTTCCTCAGCTCTTGATTTGTTCTTGTTATGAAAGAGCCTCTATTGTGTCGCCGTTGGCTGGAGCATGACCTCCAAGCACATTACACTGCCTCCCCACCCCTTTCCCTCACTGGACTCCGTGAGGCTGAGAGGATGGGCTTGGCTCTGCAGAACCAGCCTGAAACGCCAGAAAGGCGCATCGCCATTTTATTATTAATTCATTACACCAACACTCTTCTTGTATGATCTTTGGCCATTTTGGGGAACAATTTAGATCTGAATTGTGTTAGATTAAATCACTCACTAGTGCTAATTGTTAGAAAAGTAGACTGCCTATGATATATTCAGGCAGGCAAAATATGACAACTTAATTCTATTAAAAAATTAGGTTCACTTAGTTATGTTCAGTAAAGGGAGGAATTGTAGATTGGGAGTCCCCACAGAGCTGCTGGCATTTCAGTTTTCAGCCCAGGTGGGAGCTGAGGCCCTCTGAGCTGCACAGAGGCTGCACAGAGACCTGTTTCTGCTAGCAAAGTCATGGAAGAAAGAGGGAACTTCAAGGCAGATGTTTCCTCACAAAACAAAATAGGTGGAGAAGCCGTGATATCACGTCAATGGGTCTGTTATTACTTGTGCTGAATGGACTTGAGTATTTCAGGAATGAGTTGCAATGAGAGGTTGTGTACACAGAGTGACTCTTATAGTACTGCTGTTGTTTTTCTTAATTCGAGTGCATTGTGTGTAAAGCCACTGGGAGATGTCACTTAGTTTTGCGTGTCATGGGGCTTCTGGTCATCCCCCAGTGTCGATGACAAACAGGCAGACAGCACAGCACCAAGCAGTCTTTCTTTACACCTTTGCATGGTAGGGGTGCCTTGTTCAGGTATCCTTTGCTTCAACATAGCTGACTCTAATACTGAGATGCTTCTGAAGGGCCTGATTATCAGTATCAGGTGTGTTAAATTAGGGCTGCACCTAAGCTCTGCAGGATGGTAGATCTCCAGGAGCAGGGTTGGGCAGCCCTGCAATACATGGAAAAAATGCACATTTCAATGGTCATTTCAGACACGTCTGCATAGCTTTTCATATCTGTGGTAAATGGCAGTATGCACAGCAGTGTCGTTAAAACTTATCTGTGATACTCTTGCTTTGAATGTCTGTACACTGTGCGTCTTGTGGACCCTTTGAAAGTCTTCTGTAGAATGAGCTCATGTAAAGATGGTCATTTTTAGATTTCTGCCTTGCGTTTTTTTTTTCCAATATGTAAATAGCATTTTACTTTGAATAATATTTGAGAAGCTAATATAAATGTAAGATGCATTTCCATTTTGGATCAAAGGCAGGTAACACTTGAGAAAGTTTGCATTCAGGGATGGAGACCCCTCCAAATGCATAATATCAGTCCTGCTCACTTGACATTTAATGGCCTCCTGCTAAGGCAATCTTGGAGGGGAGAGGAGAGGGCGCTATATGATGAGAGAGAGAGCAAGCAGGGGAGCATAAGCTGGCCTCACACTGCACGATTGATTTCCTGATCAGAGGATGCAGTGCTGTTTCAGTGATTCAGTCATTAAGTCCCCAGCAAAGACTGGCAAGCTTGAAAGCTGTCTAGAACCTCACAACAGGCTTTAATCCATCTGGAGCAGTTTAAGTACTGAGCTCAAGGGCAAAGCAGCAGGGTGCTTTCTGGACGTCACACATATTTTGTACCTTAAACTTCGGTTTATCGACTAATATTAGTGGTTCGCAGTGATTACTCAGGTAGTTTTTTTTTAAGCCTGCAGACTCTCAGGCAATGAAGTTTTTGCTCTACAAGCTGCTTAACATGATTCATAACATTCAGCAAATAAAACCCACTGTTCAAAAATGGATGAAATGAACTGCCCAGCAATTGATAGATACTTTATTGATCCCCGTGGGGAAATTTTCTTCTCACCTCCCCCAACCTTGCTCTCCACATGAGAGCAAGCTTAGCCATGAAGGGCAGCCACCTCATGCGGTGCCCAGGGAGCCGGGGGCTAAGGGTCTTGCTCAAGGGCCCACAGATGTGCCGAGGCTGGGTTTGTGCCGGCAATATTCCGATTACAGGCACAGAGTCTTAACCTGCTGAGCCGCACTCTTCCCCCAATTGCTCCCTTTTGTGTACCCTCATTGGGAATTTGTACATCTTGAATTTGTTCTGCTGCACTGCAGTATCACACCTGCTCTTTTGTTGATGAGATTGCACCCATGTGTTTGGATTGGATGTGTATATCCATAAATTTATGCACATACAGATATTTATATCACAAACATTTTCTTTTTTCTTGGATTTCCAAACCAGTTGACTCCCCTCTGAACCTTGTTTTACTTCCTCTGTTTCAGATATCAGCTAATTGATGATCTTTCGTATGAAGACTTGAAAAAATGTTACCGTGCATCAGTGAGTAGTAGCCTCTGTTTTACGTGGTTCTTGTCCACATGAGAATAGTGAT
The DNA here is from genome assembly GCA_026780765.1 of Petrocephalus schoutedeni. Taxonomy (NCBI): domain Eukaryota; kingdom Metazoa; phylum Chordata; class Actinopteri; order Osteoglossiformes; family Mormyridae; genus Petrocephalus; species Petrocephalus schoutedeni. Next base: position 20,092,256 of record JAODKL010000021.1, on the reverse strand, counting down.
ATAGCAAATTAGCAAGGAACAGTTGTGCTGATAGTGAGAGTTTCTGTATCCTGTCTGACTATGAGTTTGAGAATTGCAGTAATGACAGTAGCTGATGTTGACAGTTAGAACATCCCATCATTGTGTAAGATTGTGCACTTCAGTGCCTGGTGCAGCCTGTTACACAATAGGATGTTAATGATCAATCTAGGGCTCACGTTAATGGGCCAGTTCAAAATTATGACTGAAATGGGTGTGCCATAGCCCATCTGTGCTAAGAGAGGCCATGGCCTGGACCCCACACAGGCGGCCATGTGAGTCGCCTGTTGGTCTTTGTCAAGACCCTCGTGACACACCCCTCTCTCCCGTGGACAGACGGTGAGCAAATACAATTCTCAGTACCACAAGCTGTTCCAGACTGTGCCCAAGGAGGAGACCCTCATGAAAGGTACGAGGATGACTTCATTGGGCCAGTTCCTGGTTTTTTCAGTCTGCTGTTGAGGTTTATTTGAAACAGTTTTTTCCCCACGAATATGATTTGTTGAGTACAATATCCAGGTAAAACATGTATAAATACAGCAGGCAGTCCCCTGGGTCTCAGCTGTGGTCCTCTGATGTGACCTGGTGCACATCTCTTTCCCAGTGTACTCGTGTGCCCTACTCAGGGACATCCTCCTCCAGGGCCGCCTCTACATCTCCAGGAACTGGCTCTGTTTCTATGCCAACCTCTTTGGCAAGGACATCAAGGTGAGTAGTGTAGCAGTGGGTTGTAAAGTCCCCTGGGGTTCCTGTGCTGGCTTGCCCCAAGTTTAGTATAGTCCCCTGTTTTTAATTCTGCTTCTAATTAACATCCCACTGAATCACCCATAGTCTCAGGGTTAACCAATAACCCTCAGCTCCCACGGGAGAGGCAGTCATGGTTGAGTAAATGTCGCTGTGTTCAACGGCCCATTACAATGACATTAACGTGCACCGACGCTTGGCTTTGGTGGTCTGCAGGAAACAGTGTCTCTTTAATATTTAATAAGCATGTGGGACTGGCCCTGGGCGAATTACTTCCATTCATGGATTTAATGCATGGCTTGTTCTAGCTGCTAGCTGTCAGGACGGCATGCCCATAATGGTGGTGTTGTGTCTCAGCTCCGATGCCGTGTAGACACACAGAGCGCCGCTTGTCAGTACGCTGGACGTCAGCCGTGCTGTGCTTGGACATCCTGTCTCTGAAGCTGCCTGGGAGAGGCCATGCTGCTCTGAAAGGAGTCCTGTGTCTGTTTGGAGTCCCCTCTGTCAGCAAACATGCTGCTGAGGTGCACCTCCTCTAGGGGTCATCCACACTGAGCGCAAGAACCTGAGCTGAACTGTCAGTGTTGCCCGCGAGTGTTTACAGTCCAGCTCGCCATGCGGCCTGGCGCTTCACTATGTTCATGTGTTTGTTTGTGGCAGTCGGCTGACCTCTCCCCTGGATTTCACGAGGCAGCCTCGAGGCAGCCGTTAAACAGGGTCTCTCTCTGGAAGCGCACCCCGTGCTGTGTGGCAGCAATGTGAGCACACCCCTCTCGTCTCCTCGTTCAGGTGGCTATTCCGATTGTCTCTGTGCACCTGGTGAAGAAGCACAAGACAGCCGGCCTGGTGCCCAATGGACTGGCCATCACCTCCGACACGGGTCAGAAGGTGCGGCCCCTCTCGTCTCGTCTGGCTTTATTCCAGCCTTTATTCAGCCTGGGGCTGTCGGTGCGCGTCCTGGTCAGATCGCTTGTCCTTTTTCTGTAGATTAATGCTGACATCATTTCAGTTCCATGTTGTTCTGGCAGCATTGTTTGTTTCTTCTTGTTTTAGCGACTCATCAGAACTTACAGTGAAGATTGTGTCTCATGCCAAGAACTAGACATTCATTAAGCAAGCTGCTTTATTGTAGTTTATTGTAGGCCAGCCTGGGGCACAAGACTGGGGTCCACCCTAGATGAGATGCCTAATATACACATACTCATGCACCTTCAGGGAGAACATGCAAACTTCACACACACGAGACCAGCCTCTGTTTGCAATCTACAGTAATGTTCTTTCACCCTTTTAGCTTGCAGGGTTGTATGACGACTCATAATCCCTGGGAATGCACTCATTAGACTACTTTAGATTTAGCTTCTATTTTGGTTTTAATACTTATTTGGTGCTGGCACATTTTCTTGTATTAAGACTGGTAACTGAGATTAGTCAGCACCCCACACTGGCTTACTTAATGTAGTGGGAAACAAACAAGGCTGGCCTCCTTCATTCTTATTGTGCTTGGTAATGGAAAAGAGCCTTTCTTTCCAGATAATGATGTGTATGCATTCAGAGATACTGCCATTTTAAAGCTAGGACAAATGCAGCATTCAAAGATGATAGTACATGTCCTGTATCTGTTAGAGCATGTATGTATACGAGCGTGCGTGCATGTGTGTACACAAGTGTGCGTGTGTGTGTATGTGTGTGTGTATATAGACAGGTGTGTAGATGATGACCCTGAGATGACGCTTCTGCCTCTGTTTCCTCCCACAGTATGTGTTTGTATCCCTAATGTCCCGGGACAGTGTGTATGATGTGCTTCAGAAAATCTGCACACACCTGCAGGTCAGCAACCCACACCCCCATCTCCCTCGTTCAGCCCCAGGCTGGCCTGCTTCCCTCCCACTGAGAACTTTCCACTGTGAGCACACACTCATCAGTGTCACTTCATGCTTGGCACGTCATGGGTGGAGTGCATTAGGCATTTTAAATGCCAGGTAGTCCTTTAAAATAGTGGGATTAGCTTGGTTTCTTGCGTGATGTAGTCTGTTGTAATGCTGTATAGGGTGCTTAAGGTAATGAACAATGCAGTGCATGGTACGGTAAAGTAACAGTGCATTGTTTACCACTGTGAATTTGGCAGCAAGATCTGTGTATGTGCAGTAGCAGTTACACAATGCAGTCCAACATGGTTTGATGCACTGTAGTCAAAGTGACACTTAGATTATGCTGGATTGCTTCCAAGCATGATGTCCTCTCCTGACCTCTGACTCCCCCCTTACTCTGCATAGGTCAATAGCAAGAAAAGCCTTGGTGTGAAGCAGTATATGGAGGAGCCCAGTTCATTGTCAATGGTGAACCCTAGACTCCATTTCTTCAGATGCCGTAGTAACACTCAGTCAATACTGACTGTACACTACTGTCACTTTCATGTAATAATAACAAAGTGCGCCTGCTAATACATAGCAGAACTATATGATTGCTGGGCAAGTATAGAAATTATTCTCTATTAATGATGTGGCAATACTGTAACTCACCTTGCACTACTGCTGTGGTAATGTTTAGCTATGATGCTAAGATGGAACATAGAGGCTGAGAGATTGCACTGAATTAGATAATTAGCATTTCTTTTGCTAATTATCAAGATATTCTTTGTATGTGTATGTTAAACTGTCATTAGGTTTGTTATGTTAAATAATGACATGTATTTTTATGACGGATATGTCATGTAATGATGGTTTCTTCGTGGCTTAGGATGAATTTCCGACCCCAGATGAATTCCCTTCGACGGATGCGTTCCCATCAGTCCTCAAGTGGAGGCGGAAGGCATCAGTGGTGGCCTCGTCATCCTCACTGCCCGACCTCCTGGGAAGCTCTTCCAGCAACCTCAGCGCTGTGGACGCCTCCTTCCAGGCTGACACGCCATTGCAGGGTGAGCACATGTTGCTCAGCAAAACTGCCCCATCCTAGCATGATCCACAAAAACTCCTGCCTTATATCTCTAATATGTGTGTTTTTCCAGTTGTTGATATACTTCTTTTTGTGATTAGATGCAACTTGATCTTTGAATTTTTGTTGTCCAGCAGCTTAATAAAAGTTACTCCCAGCATAATAGTCATCCCCCTCCAGAAAAGAAATTAGAAATAAGTGTATAGCACTTGTGGTACAAGTAATGTCACAACTACCTTATAAGGATGGAAGGTAGGTAATGTACAGGTTGAAGAACAATGGGTGAAAGAGTTGGGTTAGTGTCCGCTGAGCTGGGTGTGGTTCGGGACATAGAGACTGGAAGCATTGAGCAGATGAATGGCAGGAGGCATAAAGGTGCGTCTGAATGGCTCAGTTTTGCATCTCTGGGAGATGAGACAACGCCTGGAGGTGATCCTTGATTGTACCAGCTCTCTCATAAGAGCTGCTTTTCAGAATGGAGGACAGATTGGAAGCCTTTCTTCCTACTGCAGCAGTTTCCAAGGAGCCCAGATGTAGCCCTGTAACAGTTACTGTTCATCTAAAGTTTATTCTGCCTTCAAGCCTGCTTTACCTTGATGTTATCCCCAAGGAAACAGAACATGACACTGCCTACAACATCTGTCTGTAATCAGTGTTCCCTCTTTATTTATTTGCTGTACCTTTGTTATCCTCTGTACCTCACCTCCTCCCTTTCCTTCATCAGGAAAGCCCTCTTACTGCAGGCTGTGTTGATATTCTTTGTAAATTCACAGGCGTGTTATTTTGGAAACAGCAAACTGTTTTATGGGCAGGGTAATATTTCCATCTCCACAAAAGTTGACACGCAGTGAGCGACCCCACTGATGTCCGCACAATACAGTCCACAAAACCAGTTCCAGACTGTTACCTCCAAGCCATTCTGCGGAGCCTCTGGTTTCTTGTAACCGCACTCTCACAGAGTTTATGGTGGAGTGCTGCCACTGAACAAGTGCTTAGTATTTGGTGATCAGGTGTACAAAGTTGTGATCTGACTGGCTAATGGGAGAGAGGACAACGAAACTCTGCATTTGTCTTGTTTGCATACTGTAAAACAAGCCTAAAGCACATAAGGTCTGTCTTGACCTCACATGTGGAGTCTGCGCCAGCTGCTGGTGGACTGCAAACAACAACAGCAACCACATGTGAGAATTCGCAGGCGGGAAGTATGCCCTCATGCTCAGTTCCAGCAGCTCAGTGTGTGGGCGGCTGATTTGCTCTCTCGCAGTCACATGCTATGGCCGGCATTACACCGCTTTGGCTTAAAAACAACAGCTATTGCAGCCGCTCCACCTTTCTACCGCCTTTGTCCCAATCACTGTCACATGGGCTGGAAGCCCTTCCGCACAATGGGAGAGTGCAGCCAACCAAGATTCTGGGGAGGACTTTAAGCTATACTCCTGCTCATCATTTTGGCTCTTCCTCAAGGTGACGAGCTCATCCGTCATCTTTGGAAGTGATCTCATTCTCGCCAAAGTCACTGTAGGCAAGTAGGGCTTGCAGCTGTTTCTCTCCTCTCCCAGAGGACGCTAACCCAGCTCTCACTGCCTGCTAAACTGTATTGTTTCCCCTGCACTAAATTAGATACAAGCATGCTTCTCCTTCACTTACACCACTAGCATTGTACTGTATGTTCTATTATTTATTATATATTTCTTTCCTTGAGGGGGTGCTGTTGGACTGATTGCCTCAGTGCCTCACTGCCAACTATGGCGAGGTGCCCCGCTGTTTTGGGGCCGATCTCAGGGGCAGCGAGCTCCCATCTGTTAATCATGCTGTTGGAGTAAACTGAATGAAAGTAAAGTGTAGTAAAAACTAGAGATCAAAAAATGAAGTCACAAAAGAAGCTAAAAATAGGGAAAAACAGAGTTGCTGGACAAGAGTATAAATTGTTGCAATGGTTATAATATTATATTATAATAGATATTATAATAGATTCTTTTGAGATTGTTGAGTGTGAGATACAAATCTTTATCAGTTACGTATTTTGAACAATAGGCTTAATTCTTATGTAGAGTATTTTCTGATTCTGATTGACAACCTATAGATAGGAAGGCAGAACAGAGAAGAGCTTTTCTGCTTTCTGGAAGGATACCTAGTGTGACTGGTGTGATTTTGGGCTGCAATGGACCTTGTTCAGTGGGCTAAAGAAAGGTGTTTGTCCTTAATAAGCAGCTGTATAAATACAGAAAAAGCCTTGGGTGATGATGTTGGTCTGTAAGTTGGTCACTGTGGTGTGGTATTGGTACCATCCAGGGCCTCCTACAACTGCCATCAGGTGCCTTCATGAGAACTTGATCTCCCTTCACTACATCTCTGCAGAGAGAGGTCTCAACAAGGAGAAGCCCCATCTGGCTGAGCCCATCCCAGAACTGGGTCAGATGGAGTACCAGCTGCTCAGGTTGTTCATCCTGCTGTAAGTACTGCCAAACTGGCCTGTTTACCCAGCCTGAGCTGGACTCACTCATTTTCAGATGATAGGCAGTTTACTCGTGTCCTGCTCATGACCTTGACGGGGGTATGGTGACTGTCGTTAATCTAGGAATGGAGCTGCAGATCTCATGGTCAGATACTTGCGCCGTGTTATGCAGGAGACCTATACATGTTCATATAATAATTAGAATGTCAGTACACTTCTGCATCAATGCATAGGCTGTTTAGTAAGTGTTTATGAAACATTACAAGCCAGTTTAACAACAGGGTTCTTGGAAACAGAGTAATCCACAACATTCTTTTTTTTCAGTCCATCATTTTTATTGTCTACTCGATTAATCATGGCACAATAATGGTCGGATAAACAGTTAATGTTGAATAATAATGTCCTGCCTCCATCTAGTGTACAAAATGTGAACTTCATCTCCTGATTGAATGTACTTTTCTATACCTTTTATGATGCTTAATTCTTCAATTCTTTTTTGGCGTGAGCCTAATTTGCACTTGAGAAAATGAGAAAATGTAGTGGGGATCAACATAAAGGCTCTCATCGGCATCACCTTCCCACTCCTGCCCCCTGTGTCCCTCAGCATCATCCTGCTCATCGTGTCCTCCTGCTACCTGGCCTTTCGCGTCTGCTGCTTGGAGCAGCAGCTCTCCTTCCTCAGTACGCACCCTAGCCTGCCTGTCAGAGAGAGGTGAGCACCGAGTCCCTGCCGGTGTCCAGTTGGACATCCTCACATCTCTCTCCTGTCTTTAGATACAAAACTCACTCATGGCAGGACTGTCAGCTGGATTTCTCATGTTATCCAGCAGTATCATAGGGGAAAGGAATTGGATAGTTTTATGAGAAAGAAGCTTTAAATGTTCCAGAACATTCCTTGCCATTTTAACTGTACTTTGAACAAAGCATTTGTTCATCTATCCTAGAAAAAAGGCCATATTTGAGTGCCGAGGCATTTTATGGTTTTAAACTTTCCTGTAGGCAGTGGTAAGTTAATCATAACAATGTCTCTGCTTTTTATAGCATTCCAGTATGGCCTGGGCTGATCTCAGGTGCTGGAATCTGTGTTTTTTCCCCTGCTAGGTAGCTGCCAGTGTCCTGACTAGGGAGAAGGCCATGACCAACACATGTCCCTGCTTCCACCCTGATGTCGCCTCAGAACCCTCAGAATCAGCTGACTTCAGTTCTGTGTTGGGTTTGCACAAGACCGGCGTGAGCATGGGATAAAAACCATTCCCCGGTGTGTCCAGAACAAGAGGGTTGGAGGAAATTGAAGGAAAGTGACCACACTGTGCAGTGTGTTCGTCAGGCGGCAAGAGAGCTGAGCTTCTCCAGCTGCACAGCATTGGGGTTCAACCGTTAGTGAGGCCTCACTCCTCTTCTCACACCCACTTCCTCCAAATCTCCATGGTCGCAGAGCTGGCCAATCAAGCACCAGCCTTCATCCCATCCTTCCATTTATTCTTCTGAAGGACATTGTCAGGGGCCCTCATCCAACAGGCCAAACTGTGTGAATTTTTATTCACTATTTTCCATATGTAGCTCCATCAGTCTGGAGCAAATTCTTTTTATGAGGGCTTTTTTCACCCCTATAAATCCATTCAACTGTCAGAGGAACACTCATCCTAATGGAAAGCACTGTAAGCTGCAGCTGTATTCACCTGGTGGGTGTGTGACCTGAACCTTTGAGAGACCCTCCATATCTCCTCAGATTCCAGTGTAACCATGACTCCTCTCACCCAATCCTTAACCACAGAGTGACTGTTGCTCGCCTGCATGCATTTGCCAGCTGATAGGATGCATAGGATTGTGCACTCTAGCCAGACTGTCGGTAGGCAACACCTTGATGAACACCAGCTGCCACGTTTTCATACTGGTTTTGTGGTTTTGATGACTAACAGCTTCTCTGGACTTTTCAGTGTCCTCATCAGATGTAACTTCAGACAACGATAAAAGAACACACACCTACTTTGATCGCAGGTTCTTATCGGTTCTTCTCCTGTGAATCATCAATGGGCCATGATTATACCTGTAACTTCAGAGGTATAAGGCCCATGTTAACATGAATAGTGTTTCAAAAAAAATGATGTTTGCCTAGAATACCTTAACATTTGGTAATGACAGGCATTATCCTATTACTGTATTTTTGCACAAATTCTCCACTTTATGGAAAAAACATAGGATGTAGCTCCCTTGTTGCAGAATCAACTTTCCTATGTGGAGTGAGCATAAGTGTAATCGACTGAATTATGAATATAATGGAGCAAATCCAAGGCATTGTGGTCAAGTTGAATTTATTGGCCCACTGAGGGGACTACATGAAATGTAGCACAAAAAGTTCCCTCAAAGGTTACTTCTGCATTAGATTTGTACTGGAGAAAATTCAAATGCATCGTGGAAGTTCTTGAGCATGAGTTACAAATTTCAGTTTGGAGCAGTGCCCTAAAGACAGGGGTTTCATTTTCAGTTATCCAGTGGAAGTGCTGATTGTGTGATGTACTTCTTTGGATGTGAAATGGACAGTGGCTGTGTAGAGCACTCTTAACTAAGTTAGTATTTATTATCATGTGATCTAAAAATAGGGAGAAAACAAGTTTAGTTTGGCATTTGTCACTTTGCTTTAACCATCCAGCTATAGAATGACCATGCCCATCCCATTCTGCTTGACTTCAGGATGATAGTACTTAATAAATGACTTGTTCAGCCCACACTGTGGTTGGTTAATATTTCTGTCACTCGTATTTGATCTCTGGATTCTGCTTGTTTCTTATCTCACCATTATGCACTCAGTGGCCATTTTATTAGGTGTACCTAGCTAGTACCAGGGAGGAGCCACTTTATAAGGTACACCTTGCTAGTACCCGGTAGGTCCCACTTTTCCAGAACTACTTTGAAGGTAGACAAATTGTGTGTTGAGAGATGGCATTGTACACGCCACTGGTGTACCAAACAGTTATTTTTGCACTTTTGGTCTTCCCGTTAGCTTTGATGAGTCTGGCTAATTTCCTCTGACCTCTAACATTACTAAGGTGTTTTAGCGACAGACCTGCCGCTGACTGGATCTGTTATGTTCATCCCACCAACCTCTGTCAACTCTAGACACTGTAGTGACTGTTTCTGATAAACTAGAACCACCACATCTGGCATAGACAATCACACCACATTCACACTTACTTAGATCAGGTGTCTTAGCCATTCTGATGTTTATCCGCAGAATAACTGAATCTGATCCTGTCTGTATGTTTGTATTTGAGTTGCAGCCAAATGACTGACTGTTTAGAGGAGCAGGTAGTTTGTGTTAACCCAGAGGTATACCTAATAATGTGGCACTCAGTGTAGGCTACAAGTGTGTACATATCTGGGTTTCTGATTGATGTGCTGAGGCAAATGATTCTCACCTCATTTTCAAGACATTGGCCCTTGAGGGTTCCATCTTCGCAGAAAGAGGAGGAAAGTCTAACTCGAGCAATCTGGAAGGTGATGGACGGCCGTGTCTGATGTTATGATTTATACTATTTATATATTGAGATGAAGCTTTGGTTAAACCTTGGACCATTTTTTCCACTCACTCTTCTACCTGGGGTGCCCATAATCTGCCCACAACTTACTGTATCAGACTTTATTCCACCATAGCTTTAAAGTGAATTTCCACAGAAACTCAAGATGGATTTAGTATCAAGTAACAGACCAGACTGGGTGCTTCTGGGAAATCTGACTTTCACCATACAAATGTATCTTAGGGATTGTTTTTAGGAGTTGGAAGAGAATTTTAGATTTATTAGAATGAGCTTTTGTTTTTCTATGGTATAAACTACTGCTGGTGTATGGGTGTGCCCTGCGATCCTGGGTTGTTCCATGCCATGTGCCTGCAGCATCCGGGATAGGCTCCGGACCCCCCACGACCCTGAATAGGCCAAGCCGTTTCATAAAAGGGCGGATGAATAACTGCCTGTATGTAATTATGAACATAAGTCTGTCCAGCCACAACATTCTGTTCTAATGCGATTAATGTATTAGTACTGAAGTTCAGTACAATGCTGAATTGCATTTGTATTTGTGCGATTTTCAGTTGGAGGGAAAAGCACTCCGCGAACTACAACGCGATATTGTTTTAGGGAGAAATATTACTTGCGTGCAAAACAGCTATCCAAGCGAACGATAGTGACGCCCAATTTGTGGACGAATCATCCTGTTGAACCAGTTTTCTACGGCTGTGTATTGCTGGCACCATGATAAAATTTTCCCAGTTTCCATTTATAACGAGGTAAGTATCATTACAATGAGAATGTTTTCACGTTTTTATTTTATACTATTAAGGCTTGCGGTATAACGAAGTACTTTGTTAAGTGGCTAAAACAATCTAAATTCATTAAACCAGCGTTTCTTTATCTTGCTCCTGCAGTTCCAGCTGCCAGAAAGTCAAACCCACACTGCTTAAAACCTACCACCTTAGTTATTGACGAGGCTGAAGTTGGTTTCTAATTCGCAAAATCCGGTCCACCTTAAATAGGCATAATGCGCGCTCTGTCGTTTTTGCAGCAATTTATCTGGTCACCATCTAACTGTTCGTTCAAAATCTTAACTGCATCTAACAGAGCGATGATTACACTTACTATATGCAGAGGTTGGAGATGTTTTTAATGATTTTAAAAATAATGCCCTGTGAAATTCGGCATTGTTTTCCATTAATACGCATGGAAAATCAATGTGCGATTTGTCATATTTGCAGCAATTTATCTGGTCACCATCTAAATGTTCGTCTCCTTATAATGCCGCTGTGTATGCGGGGTTTTGCTGCAACCCCCTCATTTGGTTACTAATTAGAGGACTGATTGGCCAAAGAGTCCTCACACCTGGGTTTAGCTAACCTAAAGGTTATCCCGAAAACCTGTAGACACACGAGCTCTTTGCGGATAGATTTGCCCACGCCTGATGTAATGGGTATGTAATGTTGATTCGTTTAGATAATTTATTCGTGTTTTATTCCATGCCGTGGATGAGACTGCGGTCAAGCTATCCACACATTGTGTAGGGTGAATTCAAGTATTGAAGGACATTGGGTAATGTGGGACTGCTAAGCTTTGTCAAGTTTATTTCCTGGCTAAAGCAGATCCAATTAGAATAGTTGTTATAGATTATAGAAAGCACATGATCAAAGAAACATAATTTTATATTTGTCAGGTTACAGTTGGGGGCTTGACAAGCATTTTACCGGAAGATCCGTCAGAAATCACAGGGTAAGGAGAATGACATGCACTTTTGATTGAATTGATATTAAGATTATAAATCTGTAATAAAATAATACAATCACATTTTATGTAATTATGATTATGATATACTGCGATGGGCTGGCCCCCCATCCTGGGTTGTTCCCTGCCTCGTGCCCATTGCTTCCGGGATAGGCTCCGGACCC
>JAODKL010000021.1:20063537-20080577 GCA_026780765.1 Petrocephalus schoutedeni | reverse complement strand
GACGAAGTGGCCGGGGAGAGGGAAGTCTGGGCTTCCCTGCTTAGACTGCTGCCCCCGCGACCCGACTCGGAACAGCGGTAGAAGATGGATGGATGGATGGATGGGTTAGTATGAAATAGCATGTGATAACTACAGACCTACTTAAGATTCTAAATTGAAAGGACGAGGCAAAGAGGTATAGTTTTAATAATATACATCGTCGTGACTGACTGTGAGCCGCGCCGAGAGCGGAATGTCAGGAGAGCGTTTCACAAACCGCGCCGATCTTTCGCTCTGAAGCCCGCAGCGAGCGTAGCGCCTTGAGCGCAGAGCGCTCTTGCGCAAACCTCGGTCTGAACGCACCTTTACGGAGTGCTCAGCTGGTTGGTTGAAACAAAATCTTGGTCTGGATTTTTACTTTCTGGATCTGGACTGTCCACCTCTTTGAGGAGAACATGGAAACTTCACACAGGCACATAGCTGCCTATTGTTATGTGTCACGTGTCATATCACAAGGGGTGGGGAACATTATGGACAGTTTACAAACTGTACTTTGCGTGACTGTGAGTTTCTGGAAAAAAAAACCCTTACTGGTAGAATTATTAAAGTGCCTGTGAAGTTTTTACATTTATCCACTAGGTGGCTCCCCAGGATATACTTGGTCCAACGGTGTGACGTAATGAGTAGTGTAATAAGGTGTGGCATGTTAGTGTTAGTCCCCACAAAGAAGAGCTGGGCCATTGGCAGCTCCACATGTCACGTGCATAATATTACACTTAATATGAATTATTATGTCTGTAAAATGTAAATGTCTGTCCAGCTTCTTTATGGGAGTATGAAGACAGGACATGATCAAAAATCATGATTAAAAATGTAGCACATTGGGTTACAATGAAAAGTTACTATTGTGTTAGTTATTTAAAAGAAAGAATTTATCAAGTCGTAAAGAAATTAGTTGATATATAAGTGTATATAATAGTAGAAGTAGCCTTATACACTGGGATAGTTAAAATATAGAAGTAAACACTATAATACCCATACTCCCATGTTGACTTTAAGATGCCAGTTGAACAGCGCTATGAAAATCTTTGTGTTGGAAAAAATCAACCAAAAATGAGGTTAGGTATATTTTGTATCATCATATCTTATTCTGTTTCTCAGCTCATTGCAACTTTATACCGTACTAATCCAAAGAAAAAAGAATATAGAATATTTCACCCCTTCATTTTAGATGTGTCCCCACAACTCTGATCAGCTTAGGCAGTGAGAAGATAGATGGATGGATTTTGGATAATGTACATCTGTCTTGTCTCTGTCTTAATGTCATAATGGATTTGGGTGTTTTTATGTGTTAAGATACAAGCCCCTTGAGCCTATACACTGTTTTCCTGGCACAATTCTTTGCTGTTGCTGCACGTTTTTCAGCATGTGTGAGCTGCATTGTAGTTGTCACACGACAGCTGAGTGATCAGGCTCTGGTGAGCTTTGCCGTTCCGGGTTCTCAGAATGACGCCTGGAAAGTTCGGGATGGTCCTGGCATCAGTGCAGACCACCAGGACACACGGGCAGCATCGGCGCCTCCCCCTCGCTGTCCCTACAGCAAGCCAGCGGCCGCGAGAGGTATCACCCTGCCTACTGTGGCTAGGTTTCCTCTATTGGCCCTGCGGGGACCTGAGTCATGGTCCCTCCAGATTCCTTCCAGCACCCAGCTGAGGATGACGATGACGTCCTGCTGAGTCCTGAAGCAGCTAGGTGAATGCCCAGGGGCTTAGTATGCAGCTGTAGTTTGGAAATGCATTGACTGAACTATCTGTTTCTTTATCAATATAAATATAGGTATAAGGTCATTGTTGGATTGAAAAATGTATTACAGCACCATTTGTAGCTGGCCATTACACCTAGATAGTGTCACTACAGCTTACAGCGCTGGAAAAAATTAAAAGCAAAAAAAATTGTTTCAGTCATTTCCTCAATTTATGGGTGTGAATCTGTGAATAATATATATATATATATATATGTTAACAAATTGCAGCCTGGCTTTACCCTGCTTCTCATTAATGAAGGGCTTCTTCCTTGCTTTATGGGACTTCAGTCCTGCTTCTAGGAGCCTGATACAAACTGTCCTAGCAGTGCACTTCACACCACTTGATGTCATCCTCCGATTCATGAGAAAATGTCGGATCAGTAAGCGGCCATCTCTGGCATTAGAAAGTCACTTCCTCCATTTTACCTGGCTAGTTTTTGGACAGTGTCTCCTGCTTCACCTCGTTCCTGCCTACTGCTCTTAGAAACTTTGAGCCTGGAAGCAGCCTGCTGCTCAACATAGGCTTCTGCCAGCAGAACCGGGATTAAACCAAGATTTAAAAATACATATATTTTTTTTATGTAGATTGGTCTCTTAATTTTTTCTAGAGCTGGATATTCGATTTATTTTAAAAGTAATATTTTCTAAAATAATAGCTCAAATATAAAATACATTACATTATTTATTATGGTCAGACTCAGATCCCTCTATCCACTTTCTGAAATTGCTTGTCCTGTTCGTGGTGGGGTTGGGAGCCTATCCTAGAGACTACGGGTGCAAGGCAGGGAACAACCCAGGATGGGGCGCCAACCATCAAAGGGCACATTCAGCATTCACACACACATTAACACAGATTCACTGAAAATGTACTGACTCCGGTTCACCTTAGTGTGTTTTGGGCTTTAGGGGAGGATCCAGAATCCCCAGAGGAACATGCCTCTGGTTCCTGTTTTTCCTGTATGTTCAGACGGGCCACACAGGCTCCCCCTACAGCTGGCATGTCTCACTGCAGCTATCTCCACATAATTGCATTTCTCTGACTGATGAATTCATCTATCCATCTGTTTTTGTGTGGCAGGGTTGCAGTGAGATCATCCTAGGCTGGTTGCCAATACTACACACAGCACTCCCATGCAAACAGAACATATTACAGAGCCAATATATTGAATATTTACCAGAGAAATTCAAGTTGGATGCATTGCCTACGAGCCAAACAGTGGGGCTTCTGTTGATATGTGTGACCTTTGAATCCAACCCCTTAAATGCACTAGACAGATGCTGCTCCAGTAAATACCTGCTGGCCCAATACACACCCCATTATAGTTTTGTGTGTAACATATGGTGACATTTTGACATCACGTGATTGCAGTCGCATTTTTCATAAAGCAGTTAATTATTCACATTGCGAGAATGACTTGGACAATAGCTGTTTGCCCATAAATTTGTCAGTGATAACATGGTGCATGTAGACCCCAGGACCACCTCCCGAGACTCCCATAGAAAAGTCAGCTTAACCCTGGGGAAATGTTTTTGCTATTTAAAATAACAAACTAAGTGCACACACAAACTTGCCTTCAGTAACACACAATCAGTCATGTGCCAAATGTGGATGTTTTGTGCACCAATCGTGGCTTGGTTCTAAGAAACATGCAAAGCAACATGACACCCCCAGGGAGCCAATCAGCAATCCTCCATCATGTCCCCGTCCACAGAGTCCAATGAGGGACATTTCAAGCTGATCCTGGGTAGCAGCACCTTGATTGGCATTAAGGGACTATAACTTACCTTTGATTTTGATTTTTGCTCATTTATTGCACAGATAGCAAATTTGCACATGGTGCATTTTGTTGTCAGTCATGCTTTGTTCTTCTTTTACACCTTCAATCTATGCTAATTCTTGTCTTTTTAATTTTCGGTTTTATTGGATTTTCATAGTCCCATTGGAGGTAACTTGGCAACTTCCTCTCCTGGATGTGACCTCCAGCATAGTGATGCTTTGGATTAATACTGTTTCCTTATCACAGTATTAGCCCCCCAAATAAATTATGGTGGAACATTTACAACACTATATTGTGAATGATGGCCATGGTTTCTCTTTGAAAAAGTAAATGGCTCTTACTGTTAACAAACTTCTTATTCTGTCCTCACGATAACAATAAGCAAGGGGGAATTGATGAGCTGGTAGACATGTAAGATGCACTGCTTGTTTGATGCTTGAGACGTTGGCCCTTAGAAGAGGCCTGCTGCTGAAAAGCGAGAGATCAGATACACCTACCTTTCATAATGCAGCTCACTGGTGTGAAGACCAGAGAGCATGGGGAGCTGGCAGTGCTGTGGGCGGGACCTTGGTGCTCCCATGAAGTATTATTACTGGTCAGGAGATCCGGTCATTCTGCTGACAGCCAATAGATATCCTGGCAGGACGGTTGCTGGTTCAGGTCCTGGGTGAAGTTCCCTCACTGTATTAAAGGTTGATTTAGAATTGAAATACCAGTTACGCCACAGAGCAGTAGTTGCATTTGACCAATGGACCTCGCCAACCCCAAAAGCTGTTAATATGATGGATCAAGTAACAGGTCCAGCAAGAATTATAAAGGGGCTTTTCTTATTGGGGCAGCTAGATTTGCAACCAGTTGGTGTCCAGACACATTTTCTTACTTGATCCAAATTAGTGAGTATAATTTAAAACCATAAGCTATGTAAATTACTTTGGATATCAGCATTTAATGACGACATGGGGTAAAATTATGCATGTAGTTTCTTCAAGTCTGTCCAACACCTGAAAGTAAGTGGTTGCACCACTACTCCTGTCAACGTTTAGCTCTCTTTCTCATATGAAATTGCAGAGAAAGAAACCATTTGGGTTTGGAATTTCTATAGAAGAATGACAGTATGACAGGAAAGTCAGCCTCAAAGGGGATGGGAGTGCTGTTACACAGGTGGACCCCGGGGAGATCTGAGTTTGAAAGAAAAAAAACCCAATGACTTCATGGACTCTGCCATGGAAACATCTGCAGTTGAAGCTGCAGGCAATCCCAGGCATAATGAAGATGGATGAACAAGCTCATAAGTTATGGCCAGGAATTTCATGAAAGGATCCTGTGAGATGATGTCACCACCACACTGGGCATGATCATTGGTCTTACATGTGTTTTGTTGGCGAATTAAAACTTAGTATGGATGGCCAAACTTGGTTCCCCCTAAGTGTCTTGGAATTATTCTTTGAAATTGTAGGTTCTTAGATATATAATTAGGACTGCAAATATTTTGCATGACCTCTGCAGTTCTGCTTGGTCTTTGGGTTAAAGAGATTTTACAGGATGCATGGCTGTAGACCTTAAGACCTCAAGCTGTAGACTTAGCAACCTGAGATAGTAACCTGAGACCATGATGCCCAGATAGAATGTTAACAGTGCCTTCCCTAGTAGAATACTGAATTAAACCAAAATATTGGGCAGGTGATATCCTAGTATTTTTTTGTCAACTTCAGATATATGATCTGGGGAGGCATACACTGAAGTGAAATTCTGTTCTCATTGGTGATTGTGCAAAATTAGAAGTTTTAAACAATTCATTGTTTTTAAGTGAGAAATATCTTTTCTATGAATTCTATTATGGAAGATTAAAATTCAATAGAAGCTCAGACCATCTCAATAGCAGGTTTAACCAAAATCCAATAAATAACAAAAATTCATTTCCAGTTCCAAGTCCTTAACTGTACATTGCAGAAATTCCAGTCCTATCCTAGATCAAAACTCTTTCCCAACAATACTATTCAGACTGGGTTTGCAACCAACTACTCTGTGCATGTTTTCCACTCCTTTGACACTGTCAGTGTTGATACTAAGCTAGTCAAACCGATTCAATTACAGAAATAATTTGTTCAATATGGTGGTTAGCTTAATGCTAATCTGTAATTGCTAGTCCCCCGGGAACCACTGCTGTGAAGTCATTGGATGCTTGTTTCTAGTGATAAAAAGATTGATGGGAGGTGGAGTCGCAACTGTGGATGTTAGAAAAAGAGCAGTTTAGTAAATGCTTGCCAGAGGAAGGAGGCTTCACATTGGGCTGTGGTCAAGCAGGACCATGTGACTTGCATGCAGCTAACTTCTACCACCACAGCTTTCCCTATCAGTTTATCTTTTTTTCCTATCAGTTCCAGTAGAACCTTTCAGAAAAAGCCTTCCACACCCAGCCTGCGAGGGCGTGTCACATGCTTCAGGGAAAGTGTTTACTGGACCAGCCAAGCATCATTTATGGGCTAATTTTAAAGCAACCCTTCATACATAATAAGGGAACTATATCACAGTTATGTACTATTATTTCCATGATCCCTGCACACCGACATTCATCTTGTGTTTACAGCATCTCCTCTGTACTGATCCAATGGCTTAAAGCAAATCCACTGACATCAGATGACAGAGCCATATATTCAGTATACATACTCAGCCTTATGTATGCTATCTGGGCATGTGAGTACTGGGAATGTGGTCTTCTGGTTACGGAGCCTTATCATCACACTTGATGGTGTGAGTGTCACGGAAGCTGACACCTTGATCTGTAGCCATGGAGATGGGCCTGCATGGCACGAGGCAGGAAGTACAGCCAGGATTTCACTTGAAGGGTAGAAGGGTGGTATAATATGTGGCTCAGGAGGTTAGGAAGGTCGCAGGTTCAAATGTCGCAGAGTGATTACACCACTGGGCCCTTGAGCAAGGCCCTTAACCCAATTGTTTCAGGGACTGTCTGATCCTGCTTTCTCAGCCATGCATGGCTTTGGATAAAAGTATCTGCTAAATAAATGTAAATGCAATTCAGCCATTGGGGCACATGTCGGTGGAACAAAGAGACATGTGTACCTCAGATTGAGACTAGGGGGCGCCATCTTTCTACTCACACAGCTAGACAATGGAGACCCACATTGGGAGTGACATATCTTTATTGTTGTATACATTAGAATGTCAGTTATAGCTTATGACCATGAAAGTGCTTTTTTTCCAAATATTGAGATTGAAAAGAGGTTTGTTTACGTGGGTGTGTGACAGTGTAATGTTTGACTTTCAAATTGAATTGAGCACATCATGCTCTGCTCTGTAATTAAAAAGAAGTAACACTGTAATTAAACAGCCAATTATACATGTTTTCTGTGGCCCTTGGGGAAATTCAGTAGTTGGGGGAAATTATGAATGGCACATTGAACATTTAGTTAAAGTAGTACAATATATCCAATAATGTATAATGTAGCATAATGTATCCAAACACACGTTATAGTAATTTTCTTTTTTTGATGGGGGTGGAGGTTGGATGCTTGTTTGGTGCAGCAACTGATGCTTCAGTACTGGAACCTGCAGACTCAAGCTATTCATTATAAGTGAATTCCTGTGAGTGTGTCGCTGTCTGATATTGAAATAAAGCCTTTATTTATCATTTGTACAAGAATGGGTGTTTTTTTCCCCCACATATGCCATCTTGATTACCTTTACTTACACAAAGAGGTGGGAGTAATGCTTTGGGTCCAAGCATGGGGTCAGCAGCTCCTCCAGCATTTTTTTTTTGGGGTGGAGGGGGTGTTAAGGACCTTTATGAAGGGCCAAGCAGAGATGTGGTAACTCAACCTATGCACAGGATTTGATCTAGTGACTTTCTGATCAGAGGCACAGAGGTCTAACCCACTGAGCTACCCCCATGGTTTGTCCAATCAAAGACAAATCCAGTCTGGAAATTCTGGTCAGCATGGAGCAAGGTGGAGAACAGGCCTCTCAGAGAGCTTAAGCCCCAGACTCAATGATACTGAAGAACGGTCAGATTTCTCTATGCCCCTTCACCTTCCTCCTCCCTGTGAAAGCAAGTCTTCTGCTAGAATACGTGCTTATGATGCTGAGGTGTCTTTTTCTGTTCCCAAATTGTGCTCCCTACTGGAGTACAGTCTGGGGGCTGTTTTTCTATTCGCCTCCTCTCTCCCCTCATGTCTGTAGGTCGGGAACTGCTACATTTCACTGCATATAACTGTGTATGTGACGAATAAACGTGAACCTTGAGATGCTTTTCATGCATAGTTCTTCAATGGTGGAATGATATATTTAGCCACATCAAGTCCCTCACAACCTTCAAGAAACATTTTGAGACCCATGCCCTCCCAGACCCCCTTAACTAACCTTGACCTACCACTGAGCCTCTCACCATTCTGTCTTTGTTCACTGTACCAATGAATAGTGTTTCATTTGGCATTAGTGGATACTCTGCTGTAATACACTTCGAGATTTCCTAATAAATTCTCTTACTGCTATTTACTAGTGATCCAAGCACCAGGCATACTGGAGCCCTATTGTTTTTTAAACTGCTTTTCTGAAGCTGTTTTAATGGCTTTTTGTGTAACTCTTGTTCTGATATGATCTTGCGCTTGACACTGGCCGCTCATTGGCAGCTCAGCCTAGCAGCATTTGTACCCAAGTTGGTTTCTTGCCAGCTGTAGGCTTGTGATGTTCTCATTTGTATGTAGCCTTAGACAGAAGTGGCTGCTAAGTAAATTAATGTAAACGAAAGTCATCCCTCACCCACCCACACGCACCAAACCTCGTCTGCAAGCAGTCGCATCGACAGATTCAGGGACCGGCCGACTCTTTGTTACTGACAGGGGTAGAAGAGGCAAGTCAGACTAACGGTGTGCACACATGGCTTGATTCAAATTTTAATGCGTCAGTACTCCTGCGTAGCTCACTTGATGTCTCTGGGTGGGCAGAAGTCTCTCAGATGCTAGAGAGACACAGAATTCCTCAAGCCTGTCCTTAGGGAACGCACTGTGTTCTCCAGCTGCCGTGAACTACATAGCGACCCACTCCAGTGATGTTGTGCAAGACTGAACAGTCTCAGTTGAGAGAATAATTAGTGTTTAGGTAGAATTAGAAACACATACATGGTCTTAGTGTCATCAACGATGGAGGCTAGCTGTAGATAAGAAATGTCACAGGCCACACTGAAGTCAACATGACAGGCGTATTTTACGATCTGTTGCTCTTCCCCCTGTTTTGTTTACACATTCATAAGGAGTAGATATCTAGAGTGTAACGTCTGTACTAAGGATCAAAGAGGACAAGTTTTTCCACAGAAACCTCAGCCAAATTAACGTGTTAGACTGAATATTGCATAGTCCACATGCTATGCTGAAAGATTTTAACACATATCACGATGAAATTATAGGTTTTTTTGTTTTGCTTAACGGCTAAAACACATTAATGGACGACATTAATCTAAACCGGCGAAAGAAGGCCTTAATTATCTAGCTTGGCTGCTCTATCATGAGCCAGACAACACCCAAATGTAAAAGCGCTTGAGACTGGTAAATAGTACATTTTTTATGGCCTCTTTTTAACATTTGTTTGTGATTTATTGTAAAGGCCATCGACTCGAACTGGTCACCTAACCGGTAATTTTTTTTAAGACTAATTTGTTATTCAAATACGGCCGAACAGATGGAGGTCGGCTTTAAATCCAGATAGCTCATCGCTGATGCAGGATTATGAAAATGTCAAGTGCTCACAACTTCGAAAAAAAATGTCACAACACTGTAGGCATTTATACCAATGCACGGGAAAAAAAACATTTAATTACAGTGTAGGCCTACTTGTGAGACTGTCAGCGCGAGGCGAGCGATAAATTAAGCAGCACGACTGCATGTCTGACATGCCGTAACTCTTCTGACAGGCGGACAAAGAGCTTTGCGGGGGTAAAAGGCATTTTTTGTCTTTGATGGCTCTATCATTTTATATCGACGCTATGTCGGTCCGCCACATGCATCTGACGGAGCCGGCGATACGTTTCGCACTGACTGCGGCTGCCTGCGAAAGGATCCCCCGCGCGTCTGCGGCGGCACTGAAGGGCGGCAGCCGCTCGCCGGCGTTTGCGCCCCCGGCTTGATCCGCAGTCTCGCTGAAAGACCCGCCTCCGTGGATCCCTCCCTCTCTCTCTCCCCCCGCAAACTCCCTCCCCGGCGATCACTGGGGCGCGCTTAGCTCGGGCACGGAAGACCGAGTCATTATACGCGGCTTAGGAATTACTCACTTCACCTTAACATTCATTTATTTATCTAAACCCTGCATTGTTCCATTATTCTCAGTTTCCCGGCAATAGAACGTCACATTGTGTCTGCGAGGAAACACCGGAGGAGGATTTTCTGAAAACATTTCTGACGGGCTTCGGGATTTTAAATAAGACTTCTTTAGCGTTTTATTTGTAAGGGCGCTGAGAGCGCGCCCCGTGCACCCGAAGAAGGGACGGCGGGGGCGCGCATGGAGAGTGGATTCGGCCGATCGTAGAGGTAAGTCCGCTACGGAGCGCGCTCGGAAAGCGGGGCCGTTTGGGCTGAAAACTGCGGGATGTCCGCGATATGAGACTCTCTTGTGATGCTTGTGCAGTGAACGGGGGGGCGAAAGGCTGGGAGCGCCGAGCACGCCGCCGCGGTCCCGACAGGGCGAGCGCACGTCATGCCAGGCATGGGCTCGTATGGTCAGTTCAGCCACAAAACCCCCTAAAAACGCCGTCCGCAAGACAGCCCGTCCAGTGCCGGCGTCTCGCTGCGCTGTTTGCTTCTTTGTTTCTTTTAGGAAAACAAATGTATCTCCCTGCATTCTGCTTTTATCCTCCAAGTCATTCAGTGCTGCGGCGATCCACTCCCCCGGTTCTTAGATAAATAACGAGCCTCATGATTTGTCAGGGGCTGGGCACGATCGAAGAGGGAGAAAAAGGCGTCTGTCACCCCCAACCATGCAGAGTGAACAGGCGACAGCGACAGACGCGTCCTTATCCCGAGCGGCGGCGTTGCGCTTCTGTCCCGGACTGCGTGTGTAACCCAGATGGGGGATCCATACCATCTGACTTCACGCCGCTCATCGCCGGTGCCAAGAGGATCATTTAACGCAAAAAAACATTACTAGTTCTGCTTTGCGGCATATCACTGTGCCCAGTTAAGACGTGCGCTTATTGGGACAGCTGGCCGATGGCATCCGATCACACCGGTACCTGCGGGCTCGGCCCGCTGGGCTTCTGCGTCGGGGCCGGCGTCTGGCCCCTCTGCCTATTGTGATGTCCGCCTTATTATTCATAAGAAGTCAGGGGGATTTCTCCATTGTGCAGTGCAAGCGATTCGGACTCCTAATCTGGGATTTAGGAGGCGTGCAACTGGAATGATTGAAAACGTGTATTAGGGGGTCTTTAACGGGTGCTGTATTCATTGTGTTCTTACCATATCCTTACGGATCCATCTTCCCCCATTAACCGAATGTCTACAGTTTTTTTTTCTATTGGCCTAATCTGTTTTTGAGGCTGGAGAAACAATGCAATGATTTTGTTGTAGAGGGCGAGATTTCGCCTCTACATATTTCCTGGTCCTTTTTTCCCCTCCCCACGCCCATTTACTGTGAACGGTCTTGAAATCTGCTCATGAACTTGACAAACCCTCAGCGTTTCCTCTTCAGCGGGTGACAAGTGTCAGTCACATAGTTTCCTCATGCTTCTCAAACCCTGCTGGTTTCGACTGGTCAAACATTGAAGTGTGTAAAAAAGAAATGCTAAAAATAATAATGTCAAATATAGATAACTGCACTGTCAGAGAAAAAGGGTACAGTGCTGTTACAGTTTTGTCCCCCAAGGTACAAACAATATTATTGTACCCCAATGGTACAAAAATTCTCCTCATACTCCTCATCGTATCATAAATTAAACTAAAAGGTACATTTACCCAAAGCTATGGTACCATTGGCAGACAGTTGAGTGGTTCAAAGGTAGACGCTGGTACCTTTTCTAATAATGTAGGCAGAAAGATGTATATGCTGTGAATCTGAAGCGGGGTCTGTCTGAGTTTTTTTTTTTTTTTTTTTTTTACAAACGCATGCTGGTGATTGAGGTGAAATCTGAAATCCCAGAGGTATAAGTTGCTGTTGGGTGTCTGTGTACAGGCTGCATCCTCTCCCAGCCCAGGCGAGCCATATTTCTGGAGGCTGGATCTCTCCTTAAGTGACGTGAGTTAAATGGCAGCTGAAGGCCCCAATTGTGTTGGGGCTCTTATTGTATGATATTACTTTACCTGTCATTCATATTATATGGAGCAGAGGTGTATATAATAACCGCAGCAAATCTTAAAGGTGTCTGGAAAGTGCAGCACAAAGAGGCTGACAATAACACAGGTATCAGATGAAATCCATAGGCGAGCCGCGCGGCCTGCTGCCCCCTGCTCACCCCCCGCTGGGCCCGTAAATCGAAGCGCGATGCCGCCCAAAACGCTCCTTCTGACAACGTCCATCTTGTCTCTGGAAACAGTTGCAGTCCGGAGCCTTGACCTTGGTGACCATTGAAAAGCCAGATGATAAAATAAGGTACTTTTTCTTTCTTCCTCTGGCATCTTTAAAATATGCATATGTAATGAGAATAAGGCCCGCCTCTCGGCCACATGCAGGGCGATGGCCTGAAATAACTGGACGGGCCGACACAGATGTTTGAAGGATGTGTTGATAAGAGTGCGTAGATAAACCTGCGTAAGTATTGTTTCATTATTCCTGTCCACCGGATTAGCTTATTGGGCTCGGGGGGGGGGGGCACTTGGGGTCTGATCTGCAGTAGTGGCATTGATGAGATGTTCACATTGCGGCGTTCTATCTCTCGCTGAAGCTGCATAGTCCTCCCTCTCACGGGCTGACACCCCCCATCCCCCACCTTCGGGCCCCTGGCTTCCTTTAATGTTCGGGGGAAGAGTTTGGCTGCCTACGTCAGGAAGTTAGGGCTGATCCATGCCGGGCTGGCTGGGAGGTCTCGGCCTTGCGGAAATGGGGGACCGCGCAGCGGCCTTACCGTCACCCTCGATTAACCGGGTTACGTCCGACCGCGTTACACACATCATACTGGGTCAGCTCTCTATGAGATATTACATATTTTCGACATTCGTGGAAGTGTATTTGCTGAGATGGTGGCTGACCACACGCGCGGTATGCTTTAGGAAGCCCGGGTCGTAGACGTGAACGTGTCAGTGATGGGGGGGGCTACATATACCAGCATATTTTGATGGGCGTGTGAGCACTACCTGACACACCAGCAGTGTCGCACTTCCTGTGGTGAAACTCGATGTTATATCTTCAGTATAAAAGGCATCGGTACGTCTGCATTTTCCAGATGGCTCATATTCAAGAAAATATATTCTTAGTGCTAAGCTTTTTACATATGTAATATCTGCACATTTTTAGAAGGTGATTTATGCATTTATATATAATACTGTATAAAATTTGCTTTTTTTTCTTTTACTTGTCAGTGTTTGCCAGAAACCACGGGCAAATGGCTTGTAATGTTTTGTTTGCATGAGGCTGTATGCAGCCTCCAGTGGTTTGTTGTGCATATTAGACGTATTCCCCTTCTGTGCTTCCTTGTGCTCTATGTGATAGCAGTTGTGCACGGCTGGGGAGATCTTCATTCACTTGGCGGGGGGGGGAGATTCTCTTCCTCTTCTCTTTTATGTTGTTTATAGTGGGACCTTCCCTTTGTATGCACTGTTTGGCTACACAACAATATCACCGTTTGTTCGTTGGCTGTATTTTTGCTGGGGAATCACCTTGGCGATCTCAAGGCAGTTAATTCATCTAAATAACCAGTTCCCCTTCCTCTTTTTCTTTCTTTAAACCACCCGATATATAATTTAGCCTTAATGTAAGCCCCAATCAGGTTAGCCTTTCTACTGCAGCTTAGTTTCCTGAATCGCATCATTCTTCTGAAGGCCCGGGAGGTGAGATGTTTGGGACGGCGTCACGTCGGGCTGGTGGCGGGAGCCGGCTCGCCTGTCCCATGACACCCATGCGTGACAGCATGGCCATATCCAGCAGGGGGCCTGAAACGGCAGCGGTGTCCTTTTGCCGACGCGTCCCCGCTGGTGTTGGGATGCTGAGGCAGGTGTCTGAGTTGTCTGGTCCCTGTGATGGAATCAGACTTTTGCCACTCCACCTCATGGGGGGAGGGGGCGGGGAGGTTACTGCCTGTTACCCACTGTTTTGTTTGACCCCCATGGGCCACAGAAGCATAAATATCTTGCAGGTGCCCCTCTCCTCTTTGTTACTTGACTGTGGTACATGGGGAGGGGGGGGGACCAATGTCAGATTGGCTAATTGGGAGAATCGTGCTCATTTATGGGGGGCTGCCCTGGCTGTGGGCTGAGGACAAATTTTATATTTTATCATCAGGGAACCGTCTCCCACCCCTAAAGCCAGTCTGGGGTAGGACATTCCTATGGGCTATGGGAATGGTGTAAGTGAACACCCCCCCCGCCCGGGTGAGATAGGCCGACGAGGCTTGGCTGCTGAAAAGGGGGCTAAGATAGCTGCAGCTTCTGTTTGGCGAGCGCACAAATTAAAGTGCAGGTCAGCTGCCCCGCTCAGGGGTCAGGCCTTAATTAGAGCGTGCGCTGAGCCTCAGGCAGAGTCCCGGGGATCACGGCCGGCGTGGTTGTGGGCTCAAGTCCTGGGAGGGGCCTGGCTGTAGTGCCCCTGGGCGAGTTATTAACTGTAATGTAACCAGCCCTATAGTTGTATGTCTGCTAAGCGATTATGTGGTAACCGGTTGTTTTATGACTGTAAGAGGGGATGACAGCTAATTGTTTTCCTTTGTTCTTAAATGTAAACTTTGCTGCAGAGTGAGCATTTGGAGTTCATCAGCCGTTACGTCCCCCTGGTGCTCTTACGCTGCTCCGAAACTCGTCGTACTGGTTTGCCCGAGAAGCTCCTTGTAAGGGCGAACAGGATGGCTGGTGTCTGAGAGGTGACCCACCGTGACTGAGTGTGAGGGAGAGAGAGAAGGCTGAGGGGCTGTCAGGTGACCTGTCATGTGATCTGTCATGTGACACTCTATAGGTACTTGAGGAGGACGCTCCATTTTAGCTTTCACTCCCCCCCCCCCCCCCCCCCCCCCACGAAAACGTGAAAGTGGGGGTATAATATTATACTGTGTTATAGGCATCCAGGGTGTGTCAGCAGGTTATAGGGGCAGGAAGATCTTGTTCGATTTGCGTGCAGGTCTAATGAATGTGCCGATAACTGCATTTAATATGGGCTTGTTTATTACCACATCCCAAGGTGATGATAATTACTTTTCATGTTATCTCCAATAGCATCAATTACCCCGGTTACTTTCTTATTCCTGTAGGAGGATGCTGCTTGAATTATACGCATTATGTATGGTTCTGCTGCGGCTCAGTGCGTAGCTCAAGCTGCCTTACGACTGTAGAGTTAGGGGTTTGAGTTTACATCTTCTCCCTGTGTCATAGTTCAAAGACATGCAGTTGGGCTCACTTGCCCATAGAGCATAGTTCTGTCTGCGAGTGGGTGCATGTGCACACCCTACTACATGCTGTCACCCATGCCCTGGGCTGCCTGGCATAGGCTCCAGGCTCCTGGTGACCCAAGCCAGGATCAGCATGCTGCATAGTAATGTCTAATGTGCCATAATTTCTTGTGTTGTCAAGATCTTGTAGTTATTTTGGTGTGTTTTTATTTCTCTGTAGTGTGGCATTTCCTGCTTTACCGTTGCTCTAAGATGAAAGCCCGTCCTGTAATGTGAGACCGACCGTCCATCACACAGTGACTTCTTCTGCGGTCCGGCATCAGGGTGTAGCATTACTGCATGTTGCGGAAATGTGGTTATTGTGACCTTTAGGCTGTGGATGCATGGGGAAAAAATTATATGAAAACAAGGGGGAGGGTTTGGTGAAAGGCCTTCAGCTGCAGGTATGAGGAAAGTTCCCACCGTTGTCTCATTGGATTTCATATTTTCCTGAAGCAGTGTCTCAGTCTCTAAGATGTGACTGACAGCTCTAAGATGGCTCTGACTGTCTGTGTGTGAAAGGAGCACCAGGAATCAAAGTAGATTCAAGCCTCGACTCAACAGGACAGCGCCACCTGCAGGCAGTGAAGGTGAACCAGTGGCCTGTCGTGGCCCCCTTCATTTTTAATTTGCCTTTTAATGGGCTGACAGCTGCTTCACATTCTGCGATCCGGACAGAGGGACCTGCCTCTTTGCGGCGGTTTGTGGGAAATTGGAAACTGAAGTTCCGTTTCACATTAGTGGCATGTAATGAAGCGTTTGGATAAGAATGAGAGGGTTTTTTGGCAGTTTTAAAAGCCTGGTGTTCCCGGAGACTCTAATTTGTCATGCTTTCATGTCTCTGAGCAGGGCAGTGGGCTGGACCAGTGGTTATCAGGGCAGGTTAGTTCCTGCAAACAGGTAGTATTTTGAGTGCGTTCTTCCAGCACCAGCTCAGGGCATGTAGAACGTGAGAATGTTCTTAATGTGCTGGCAAGGGTCTGTCCCCACATGGCATGCAGCTTGTATGAATTTTTGTGACATAGAAAGAGAGAGAGAGAGAGAGTGAGAGTGAGATGAGCAGGTCTCCCATGTCTGGCCTGACAGTCTTGGGTATGCCTTACCTTTCTGTAATTTGCTCCTAATGCCTCTGACCCTGATGTGATAACCAGTCACTGGCAACAAAAAAGTTTGTTTCTCTGCTGTTTTTGTTTGTAGTTTGGTTTTCATCTAGACAGCTTGTCTTTTTGTGGGATATTCAGTCCCGTGGCGTTGAAGTTTAAAATAGATTTTCATAAGACAAGAGGATAATTCTTGTAAACACTGAAGACAGGCTACATAAGAATCTACAGACAGGATGCATTATAATCTCTGTAATCTATGAAATTTCATTTTCAACACATTTTTAGTGACAAATGTTGAATGTCATGGCAATGAACAAAAGGGTGGGTGTGGAGGGAGTTCCTTTAGTCGTTTCTGTGTTCATGTGCTCAAGTATTGCTGAAAATCTAAACCCGGTTCAGGTTTTTGGTACAATATACAAGGAAAATCAATATTTTGTTATGTGAAAAGCTTGCAAATGACTAGCCAATAGAAATTTCCAAGAAAGGCATGAAAGTAGAACTTGCATCTGATTTCCTGTCTTTTTCTAACATAATAGCCTTGTATCTGCAAGGCACATGTTCCTCGAGTCCATTGTTTCTAAATTTGCCGTGTTTTACATGGGTATGTCCTTTTGATGAGCACAAGTAACACACTTGTGTTGTTTGTAAAGTGTTATAGGTTAAAGATAAACCCTTGGGGTAAACATGAACTTTCAAATGTCTGCTTATTCTGTCCGTGAGAAGCCTAGGGCGCTACATGCATGCATGTACATAATATTATTATTTCCTTTGTTCAATTAACGACCATTTAATGTTGTGCACTGCGCC
>JAODKL010000021.1:20052283-20063527 GCA_026780765.1 Petrocephalus schoutedeni | reverse complement strand
TGTTCCTCCCCCCCCCCCCCCCCCCCCCACAGTCAGCTAGATGTCTCTGTCTTATGTTGTATTAGAGTTATTAGAACAATTATTTCACCCTTTGTGCTATGAATGGACACTAAAGGCACCAAACTAAAAGTGGGTGTAAAGTGCACGTCAACATTCAAAAATAAATTAAAATTTGCCCACTAAGAAATCTGGAAATGCAAGGGATGTGCAAGAATTGCCATTATCTCTAAATGCTTAACTGATACCTAGCTAAGGTAACCCAAATCGTGAAAGGGCTTGAATTGCAAAAATGACTGCTGTACATCGACTGGACATCGAGGATCCGCCATTTAATATCTTTTGTTAAAAGATACTACAGCCAGAAATCTGAATATCGAGTATGAGGCTAACTTTATCGCAGTGCGATAAGAATGCCTCTATAAGACATTCCAAGATTGAAGTAGAATTTTATGAGCTGTGGTTGCAGCTGCATGTTCACCTAATAAATGAATAAATGAATGTTACATTTTGCATGACACCCAACGTGCTTTACATTGTGCGCACAAGTTTTCTCAAGATAATACCCTGTGTGCATAATATAATTTTTTGTGTGCACAATATAAAAAATATTATTTTTAGGACTTTGCTGGCACTGTGCGATATGACCGCAATGGATCAATGTTGCTGTCTTTTGGCAGGCCTAAAATTGGCACAGAACTAATTCCATATACCCTGTTAGTGTTAGTCTGTAAATAAAAGTATAGAAGGGTCAGTTGTAGGATAATGTTGATTTGGATCAAATGAGTTAATGTGTGAAGATTTAAAGATTTAGCACTGTGCTATGGGGCTATGATGCTTTACTCTTAGTTCTTTGTGGAGTGCTCCTTTTATGAAGACTTTTTCCATGTCTTTTTGTTCGGAACTTAGCTTGAGTGAAAGTCCTTAGAAGATAAGATGGCTGTTTTTTGTAATTTGTAAAGATTGATGAGTATTCAAAGGGCATAGGCTATATATCTTGTTAAGTTTGGTCACTGGATTCAGCTATTTGTTAATCACCAGGACCTATTTCTATGTTGTCAAAATGCAGAACAAAATGA
Source organism: Petrocephalus schoutedeni (assembly GCA_026780765.1). Lineage (NCBI taxonomy): Eukaryota > Metazoa > Chordata > Actinopteri > Osteoglossiformes > Mormyridae > Petrocephalus > Petrocephalus schoutedeni. The sequence goes on along the minus strand of JAODKL010000021.1, from coordinate 20,062,451 downwards.
GTTTCATCTATTCCTACCTCCACGATTACATCAAATATTATAATGAAGCTTAATACCATTTTGGCATATTCACTGCCGCTGAAATCATTATAAGTTATATTAGTGTTGTATCTGCCGAATTGATTAATACAAATCTAACTTTATCTTCCGTTTTTTCTTATGAGTCATAAACTTATTTTTAGCAATAAAGTGGGTGAGGAAATCGTTTTATAGTATCTCCTGAAAAACAATGATTTTGCAGATACAAGGTTTTCTTACTTAGCCCACATGAGAGATGGAGACATGCTATGGGCTGGGGTCCTACACAGGGCCCCCGCCTTGTGCTGCAGGCTTCCTGGGACTGGCTCTGGGCTCATTATGATTCTGTAGTGCTGAAGATGGATGGTTGGACATCTGAAATGATTTAAAGCCAAGCCACCATCAATTGCTGCGATGTTACTTGGTTGGCATTTGACTTGTTGGGCATTAATGCTGAGGCTCAGCTTACTGACGTGATCGTGGAGGTAGTGCCACCTGTTTGGGGAATTATTTTTTCCATCTATGCACACTGCAGCTGTCTCCTTTACAACACTCATCCTTGTCTTGCAGTATTTGGCACATGAGAGAAGAATGTAAATAATGTAAATGTAAAGGACTTTTTTTCCCTTGTGGGTTTTGTTACCGGTGTTTACATTCCTTACAGGCTAGTTACATGGTCTCCTGCCCATCTGCTCGGCCAGGACTAGTCAGTCATACAGGTCCTGGATGCACCTGACTGCTTTTAGTGTTCAAGACACCCGTTATGGCCTGTATATGGCTTAATAATTTCAAGAGCTTTAGCAAACTGCAAAAAAGTGGGATTTTTTTATACCCAGTAATATCTAGGCTTCCACCCTTGTTATATACCCATACTAATTTATTTCATCTATTATTCTCATCTATTATTGACCTGTACCACCTGAGTTTAAGCTGGACAAACGGTTATATCTACCCCCACCTTCTTTCAACCATGCATGATTAGTGGATTATTGATGTTACATTGCTTTTGGGGTCTCAGAGTAACTTTTTGAGTTGGGCCCTAGAAACAACAAATCCACCCCTGTGGGCCTGACAGAGAGAAGAGGTATTGTTTCTTCCTGTGGATACTGGTCAGATATCCAAACTGGCCCGGCTCTCCGTGAGCTTATCAGAAGGTTATCAGGCATGGTCGCTTGAAAATTTTCATATTTACTGAGAAAGATACGCCGTATCGTGTGCACATTCGGCTGGTCAGATGTAGAGCGTGCTATATGTAAATCACAGTGGAAGCCATGAAATGCTGTTAGCTGCATAGGCCCGCCTTTAAGGTGATCCTGGTAGCTGGGGTGGGAGAGGATTTCCCAGTGGTCCGGGCCCAGGACTTAACAGCCTGTGAAGACGTTATTCTCCCTTAGTCATGTCTTTTAACTTCTGTGGCTCTGAACCAGAATCAAAATTTGTTTATTGTTGTCGCTGAAAAACCACAACTTCTGGAGTTAGTCTCCTTTATAAACCTCAGAAATGCTTTTTAAAGGAATGGATTCTCAGTGACATTTAAAAGAACGTTCAGGTGAGTCTAGAATTGTGTATTAATAACTTTCTGCATGTTTGAGGCCTCTTCTGTGTTTCAACGTGTTCAGAAAAGTCAGCGTCTTCTACCAGTTAGGCATGTTTTATTTCAGCACTGTTTGGAATGGAACTCTGTTTTGGGGAATCTTACTCTTTTGTTTTTTTGGCCATTCTGCTGTTTGATTGGTGTCTAAAATTGTGCCGTGTGCTGTTGCTGATGGAATAGAAATGGTAGGAGCCTGACCAATGTTAAGGGTCTATGAGCATTCTGAGATGTAACTTGTCATCGATCATGAAAACAAGGTAACAGGAGTGTGTGTGTGTGTGTGCGTGTGGAGGGGGGGAAGGGGTCAGTGCGGATGGTTTCCCACTCATGGATGCCTGTACTGGAGGTGCCCTACACCTGTGAATGGGCATGCTAATCTGTCTAAGTGTATTTTTGTGAGCAGGTAATTACATTGCTCTCTCTGTGTGCTTCCTTGGTGCAATGATACAATCCCACAACTGCATCTCGTGATTGCCTTCGGGCTGGGTGACAGTCCTTATGTAGGGGAAATATAGTGTGGCAGTCCAAGGCACTGAGAGGTGGCCACCGCTCTCCTTTTCTCCAGTTTCTTCTTGATGGAGATCGGCACCTTCTGGTCTCAGTGTCTTGCTGCCTACTGGTGATTGTCACGTCAGTAAACTTCTGTCCAGGTTGGGCCTAAAACCTAGTCAGCACCTTTAAGCATTACTTTGGGTGTGGATTCTGTCGTGCATATCTTAAACGGGGACTGAAAAGCTCCTCATGGGGCTTGTGGCCAGTAACCTCAATGTCATCAAAACCTTGCAGCGTAACATGGAGCTTTGTAGAAACAGAAGTGAAATAGTTCAACTAAGGCAGTTTTTCTCATCCTGGTCCTAGGAGAACCAGGTAACCAATATGTCTTATATATCGTTTGTTGAATGCCAATAGTCAAAGTCAACCTTGCTATTGTGCACTTGCACAATGAAATGAGGTAGTAGGCTTTCTCTCTGGCACATAATAATAGTGTTAAAAAAGATATAGAAAAGAGAGAATAGGACAGTGATTTACAGCGTCTGTGAAGAGCACTGATGGAGTCTAGTCCTCTGCTTTTGGAGGCCTTGTCCGCTTGGTGTGACAAATCAGTGCAAATTGACCTCTGCTGGTGTACAAGGGCTGGCAGCTGTCCTGTCTGGTTATATAGCCCTGCTGGCTTGAGTGGGCCGTGGGTGTGGTTGGCCTGGGCGGTGCCATGGTGCTATGCCCTCAGGGCCTTCTCTGACAGCTGTGTGAAGACCACCTGTTGACCATTAACTGGGCCGCAGTGCAAGTATTTAAAATTAATCTGGGCAGATGATGTGCCTCTTTTGGGAATATTAAATCAGATGGATCACGTCACCCTGTTCTTTTAACAGTGTGTCATGTTCGTGACTGAATGTCTGTGACTGTAGATCCAGAACATCACCCATAAAGGGTTTAAGACAGATTGTCGGTTGACAGCATCAAGAATAATCAGCAGTTGGTGGTTGATGCTTTTCTTGACAGTTCTCATTTATAGTGTCTAGAGGGGCAAAGGAAACAGCCCGAGGGCTTCATACAGTACGTGGAATCAAAGCAAGTCTCACAAATATTGAGCCAGGCTTCCCACTTTATGCAGTTTATTTGTATCAACTTGTCTGTGTGTTATAATACTTGGCCCCCCTTGGCTGTTTTGGCCATGTTCTCTGAATGTTGGCTAATGCTTGCTCAATTAATTAAAAAGATTAGTCATTTTGATGTCTCTAATCATTCGGCCTTATGTACGTCCACAAACCACACCACCTCTGGGGCTGGTAGCTACAGTGACCCATTCGGATTCCAGCTGAGGTCTTGTAATGGAGTATAACAGGCTACTATGTGCCAGAGGCGATAACTTAATAGCTGTTGAAGCTGGCAAATGGCTGATGGAAAGAGATAGATAGAGAGAGAGAGAGAGAGAGCTCATTTGAAAGTGCTTCAGCCACCTGTCCTGATGCTTAACCCCACATTTGTTTGGATCACACAAAGGCTGCTGTGAGTGTGAGACTAGCGAGCCATTTGGGAAGGAGATACAAAAACTAGAGATGTGACCCTACTAGAGATAGTAGATAAAAGTTTTGATGCATTGTTGTGGCATGACGCTGCTGCCTAAGTCTTGACAGAAGCACTCGAGTGTAACAGCTGATGGGCATTGTGATTCATAATGGTGGTCATTAGACGTGCTGCGGGAAACTCCGCTTCCGAAGGGGTGTGTGTGTGTTACGTCATTTAATTATATTCAGAGCAACATTTTCCATAATTAGTTATCTGATATACAGGGTCAAGAACCTTGGGGCAAAGTTGAGAACAGGAGGAATATACAGCCGCACATTACAGGTAACTTTTAGAGACACCACTCTACCTAACTGCATTTGGTAGTCTGTGTGCACACACAGCCAGGGTGGGGATTCAGACCCACAATCCTGCTGGTCTAAAGCTGCAGTGTTACCCAATGAGCCCTCAGCATCACCCCCGGACCTAACATGACCCTTGTCTGGCTGTGTCAAGGTCCTCCCCTTATAGCTATGTATTTTCAGCTTAGATTTTCAAACGTGTCTTCCTCCTCTTGAATCCAGTTCCTCCTCCCTATCCCATGGAGTTGCCTTGTTTCTTGGTTTTGGACTGGTCTCTGTGGGAGGGGAGATGGGTGCTTGATGTTGTAAATCTGGTACCTTGGCCAACATGTGAGGACAAGGCTTTCTTTAAAATGATGGAAGCATTAATGTCTGTGAGACTGGGGTGCCCTTACAGTGTGACAGTTTGGTTATGTCATGTTGCTTGACAGTCAGGGGTCAGAGAGAGTTGGAAAGAGTTCCAACATAAACCTGATACCTCAGATTTCATTTTGTCATCACCACTTTTTGTTTTTTCTTCCTATACTTTTTACTTTTGCCACGCTTGAGCTGCGTTCCTTGTTGAGTACTTTCAATTGACGTTTCATGGTGTTCTGTTGGTCTTGGGTCTTGATGGTTCCTGCAAATTCACTGCTATGGCTACTTGCTTCCCTGGTACACATAGCAAATCCTGCTGGTGCATGCACCGATACCATGGTGGTTGATGCCCATTTCCTAATGTTCACCGACCTTGTGAATGGTTCCTTCTTGGGCTTCTTCACCTTATGAGTTACCATAAATTCTCTTGCCATGATTCTGCACTGTGACTGTTGTTATGACCCTGACGGCTTGGTGTGGGGAGCGGCCTTAAAGTCCCCCAGCTGTCTGGCCATAATGCTCTGAGGAGGCGGGTTTCTACAGCAGACCCCATAATCTTCTTTAACTGTCATGACCTGTAAGCTCACAGGCGGAAGACTTCTCTGCTTTAATGGATGACTTTGATGAAGTTAAGCAATTTTACGTTTATTTCCTGAGCAGCAAAGAAACAAAGTGGGATTTTTTTTGTGTTTGTGGAGGTGTCATGGTAAAAGGCCCACACCAGTCTTCCTGTTCGCCCGGCACAAGGGCCATTGTTGCTGCAGGAGGGGTTACAGGCAACAGGAAGTGGGGCAACATTTACAGTTGGCAGTTGTCTGGGCTGTTTTCAGCAAACGCCCTAGGTTATTAATAGCCCCTGGTTCCCTCCCGGAACTCGCCTTTATTGACTGGGCCTGGCTGATGCTTTGCTGATTCAGTATTCGCAAGTCTGATGCAAGCTGGAACTTGTAGACCTTCTTGATGTGGGCTGGGGGGCCTCTAGAGGAAAATAAAAAGAAATATTAAAAAATAAGTTGCTTAATTTGTGGTTGTCCTCACCTCTGAACTTCACTTTACTCTGATTGTCCCAATTACCCCAGAGACTCTCCAAAGACCAGGTGGTTGCTGGTGGTGTTCATGTTTACTATGGTCACTGTCTTTGCCCTAATTGAATTGCAATCAAGCGAGCCCACCCTGGTGTAGCACTGCCATTACCCTGTGTCATGACTTGCCAGTACTTGCCCATGTCTCTTTTCCTGCTCTAAAATGTTTACAAGGTAATAAAACTGTTTGTTAGAATGGCATTGTCTGTCTGGATCGCAGCTGTCCTCTTGTACTCCTAACCTTGGCTTTTAAAAGAGCTACTTTTTCAAATGACGGTTTGTTCTATTCCTGTGCGGAAGGGATCATAGCTCTTTGTTATTATGTGCTTGGGGTACTTGCTCTGTTGACCTTTTGTTAAGAAATTGATGAAAGTCTATGGCCTGGACCTTGCATGGCCTTACGTGCTGGGGTTGCCAAACTGGACTGGTAATAATGTGTTGTATTTTGTCTGGACATAGGACAACAGGTTGTAAAGCTCTTCTGCTTCTGAAAGCCTCCAGCTTTGAGTATATACCCTTTTCCTCGGGTTCTCCTTACAATGACTTCTGATACTTTCCTGGTCTTCCTTGCTGCTTCAGCGGATGTTTCTTCCCAGTCTCGTTGATCCCTTTGATCCCTTGCATGATAAAGTGCACGATATGTACAGCAGAGCCTCAACATGGGTTATTCGAACACGGAGCTGGTTTGCAGCCTTAAATACTGCACCAAGGACAGTGAGGGAGCCCTTGATTGGTCGGATTCTGGAAGGCACGGTCACATGGCTTAGTTGCATTACTCCTCTGTTACAGGTTGTGACAGTTTCCCCTTTGTTCCGATGCTTTTGAAGACTGACTAGTTCTCTCTCTGCCTGTAACAGGCTGGTTACAGGACACTACTCAATGGCACCTGAGGGGTAGGTGGCTGGACGCCAGGCTGCTTCAGCTCTGAGCTGTCAGAGTAGCCCAGCTAAGTCTCATTATGGGCTTTGAACTCTCACAACGTTATTTAACCTGGAGCTGCCTTGGAACCAAGGAAAATGCAGGAATATCAATGGACAAAAGAATGCCTCTCCTCTTCTTCTTAACAGAATTTTTCTTGTGGTTCTGATCATTTCTGGACTTTGTGGAAGACTCGCATGAGGAAACCCAAGTCCGGCAATGGATTCACATAGGAATCCTTTTCATCTCTTTATGTGTGGTACTCTGTGTATTTCTCTTGCTCATATCAGCACAGTGGTTTTGACCCAGACTAAATGCAGAACGGGTTGGCCGTCTCGTTGGGTTCAGTGTGTTAGTGTTGCCTTGCATGCTCTTGTGTGGCAGGTGACATTGGGGTTTTTTCCCCCAAAAGTTACAGTAGTAACCAGAGGACACAGCAGATAGTAACATAAGAAATGTATTCAGATCTTGGCATGCATGCTTCTTTCTGAAGGCTCAGAGTGGGGGTGGTTTTCCCCCCAGACATCTGCCTCTGACAGTCATTGTGCTCGTAGCGTGATATCGCTCATTCTCTGGCTCTTGTTTTGGCCCTTATTTATTTTTTTTTAAAGCTTGGTCAGGGAGTGGCTGAGCACACACAACCTTGATTTCCAACACCGCTGGTGCCGCTGTGTTAAAGCTGTGATTCTTCTATTTAATCAGTTTACCATAAGGTGAATCTGAGAAGTCAATCAAATACTGGAACTCTTCCCCTTGGTGTTATGATTTTAATTAGAGCTTTCCCAAATGTTTGCTAACAGAGAAATAGCTGTGGGAGAATTTTGGACCTTACGTTCCACCTTCTGTTTTTCATAAGGCTTTAGTAGTGGCCAGGATAGATTGCAAGCGGATTACAAATTAGGTGAGTATTCCTCAAAGTTATTTCTGGGCTTGTACTGTCAGTATAAGGTTCCCGTTTGGCTCATTTTCCCCGGACTAACAAAATAAACTGATTTTGGGCTTATGTGCCTTGAGGGGCCGTGCTGTGGAAGAGACTTGGAGCTGAATGCAGATTCTCTGTTTGCATTGGTCTTCGTCTTACAGTAACCCAAACGCTGGTTTACAGCAATTTCAGCTGACTCAGTGTGAATCATATGATGTCGGTTACTTGGGAGTGAACCCAACAACTGACTGGTATTTCTTTGAGAGGAGGTGGGGGTAATTCAGCCCTTTCTGAGCATAGACAGAAAACAAGAGATCAGAGTTCACGTTTAAGGTTTCATTTTACAGCTCTAACTCTTGTCACTGCTGGGAAGTGTGGGTATTGGTACATTCCAAGCCTGTATATGAGAATCAAGCTGTTTTAGCTCCCCACAGTGCTGTATTTGTAGGGTTACCTAGGAAGGGTTGGGTGGATCCTGAGTGTTGTGACCAGGTCACCCCCCCGACTTGTAGTTTGGATCAGCCACTTGGCGCCAAGCTGGGTTGAAGAGGTGAGACAGACCGCCTGTTTTTACTCGCTGTGGTGCTGCTCTGTTGAGTCAGGGGGCGTTTTGTTTGCCTTGGGTAACTGCTGGGCTCCACTGCTCAGCTTAGGCACAGAGGAGAATGTGGAGGGAGATCAGGAGACCCCGTGATCAGGAGATCACGCTTCAGCCTGGTGGTAGGAGCGCAGGACTTTGGTGGATGTGTTATGAGGAAGTTATTCATGTCCACCCCAGATTAGATTTTCCTGGTAAAGCATGCCGACCCACAGAAGACACAAAACGCAAAAATCACTCATGACATTTATTTATGTAACAGATGCTTTTATCCAGAGTTACATATGATTGAGAAGCAATCCCTGGAACAGTTGAGGGTTAAGGGCCTTGCTCAGGGGGCCAGTAGAGATTTTACTTTGCCCACCTCAGGATTTGAATCAATGACCGATCATAGGCTCAGCATCCATACCCGCTGAACCATCCCCCCCATCATTCTCAGAAACCTTATTCAAAGTGCTGAAGTATGAAATTGGCACTTTATGACTGAGCTGTCTCCTGAGGCATGAGGAAGTAGCCAATCATATGCTGCTCTCTGCAGGGATTGGTCAACTTGCATGTTTCCTCTTTGCAACGTGGCCTGCTGGTTCCTCAAACATTCCTGCCATTGTTTAATTCCAGAACTACTCCTGGGGTCTTCAGTTTCCAACACACAAACAGTGATAGCCTGATTTGACAATATTAAATGGGTTGGCTTGAATTCCGATGGTGTACAATATGGTAAACATGATGAATTATGCTGTTTTTTCCAATACTTTGAGTATGCTCAGTTGGCAATTACTGCTGGTGCTGTGGATGTCCGCGGTCTGTTGACTCACAGGGTGTCTAAGAAGCACTCCTAGTACGCTGAGGTCAGTGGCATCACTTTGTGCCAGAACAGTAGTTTTTTAATGCAAATCAGCAGTGAAAGTGAAACCTCTTCGCTTGTGTTCTTTTTTTTTTGGCGGAAATATATGATCATCTGACAGCTCTTCACTGCTGCACTCGCTGGACAGGTTATTAGGTTACATCTCCTTATTAACTCATACCGTCTGCCTCTCAAACAGCTAATCACGTGCATGCAACTCAATACATACTGCAAGCGGACATGGTGAAGAGGTTCGGTTACAGTTTGGCTAAGCTTTGGGAAGGCTAAGATGCATGATATAAGTGGTTTTGAAGACCCTCCTGGGATTTTCACACAATACGGTATCTAGGGTTTGCAGAAAATGGCGTGATCCAGCATCCAGTCAGCGCAGTTTGTTGCTGAAGACACTTTGTTAATGAGAGGGGTGAGAGGAGAATGGCCAGACGCGTTAGCTAACGGGAAGATGGCTCAATACAACAGTGATGTACAGAGCAGCTTTTCGGAGTGCACACTTCATCTTCTGGAGGAAAAGTGTCTCCTACCTGCTACCAGCTTTCTGCCCCTGATAAAGCAGCTTCTGTCTTAGCCATAACTAAATGAAAATTGTATCGCAAGACCTCTATCTAGATTTGAAATTTTCCTCCTGTTTGACCCTGAGTATATTTGTAGTTTGAAAAGATGGCTACGTGTGTCTTGTGACCGATTTAAATAATCAATTTTATGGTTAAAATGCTCAATATTTCATTTACTTGGGGGCAGAGGGTGCAGTGAAATCATGTAACAACAGGCCCATAGCCAGCAATAAATATCGTCCGTCACCCATACTGGTCCCTCTGAATAGATTTTGCCGATTGAGGGACTGAAGCTAATTTTAATGGGGTTTCACATTTATTTAACTGCCTAGTTATGTGCCCGATCCATAACAAAATGTGTTGGAGTGGTTCAGACCCGTTATTTTATTACCGGGCCGTGTACCTACGTGATTTCATCTGTCTGATAGCTGTTTGTAGAAGGAGGAGTTCTGTTTGTCTCCTTCCCCAGAATGCGCCTGAGCCCACACCCTTTCCATAACCTAGTGGCTCTATTTGTTTCCTTTTCTTGCACTTTTCTTTTGCCAAAGCCAAAAATGACACTTTCACTAAAATTGTCTCCGCTGCTGCACCTCCTGCTTTCCACCCATGCAGGGGTCACATGATCCCGTTAATTCTGCAAATGAAAAGCACCTCACACCTGGAGTGCTGGGTTTGGGGGGGGGGGGGTGGGTGTTCCCACCTGACCCCCCCTCCCCCGCCGCCCCGGATGCCCAGGGGGGACCGCCTAGTGTCCATATAGGCTGACAGCTCGGTTCTCTTCACCTGATTCTCCCTTCCTGTGCCTCTCGCCTCTTCCACCAGCCTGGGAATCTGAACAAAAGCCCACTGTCCCTATGCCTTGCGCCCCGCCCCGCGTCAAACTCGCATGCGGGG
>JAODKL010000021.1:20039947-20051756 GCA_026780765.1 Petrocephalus schoutedeni | reverse complement strand
GGGGGGGGGGGGGGGGGGGGGGGGGGGGGGCACTGGCAAGGATATTATAGGTGCTTTTAACATTCTGAATGCTCCCTTACAAGAAACTCGTCTGCACTCCTGGGAATGCTGGTTTGAAGACACGCATCATTCATGGGTAGATTGTCCGTCCGCTGGATTTAAGAGCTGAAAGCCCAGCGATGGACTTTTGGTTCTTAATGCCCAGGGGAAGGTTCATTGCTCAGGGTGAAGTTTTACCTTGCAATGCTCTTTGGCTTACCCGATTTCAGCAGTAAACCCCCCATAAATATAGTTTTTTAATTTGTCATTTCCGCTTGCCTGTTTTCAGATTAGATGTTTAGTGATTCGGTATATTGCATATTTTCTTAGCAGACACTTTATCCAGAGCAAGTAAAAATGCAGAGGCGTCAGGGGTTAAGAGCCCTGCTCGGTGGCACAACAGTAAAATCACTTTGCCAACCATGGTGAACTAGTGACCTACCAGTCCTAACCAGCTTAACCGCATACTGTATCTCTGTTTAATAAATATTCTGTTTTTTTATGTCTGATTATGATTTGAAGCACCATTGAAGTGGTGCAGTGTACACTGTATACTTTTTTTTGAAAATCAAACTTTGTTTTCCTTAAAAGTTGTCGATGTGATTTATGAAACTATGCATGTTTCTAAACGAAATACAGTACATTTAAATCCGAGTAAAAATTCAGTATTTATTTGTAATAACAGGTCGACCGGTTTGGAGCATACGGTATTTGTTCACAAAATATTTGCGTTCCCTTATTCATTGAGTTTTTTTTAATGAAATGAAAATATTTACCTAAGTCCTTCACAAATCCCAACTGCTTAAAATTCTTGGGTTGTTAATAAAAATACGTGCAGGTCTGTGTGCTCAGGGTGGATTGATTGCATCGACTATTTTGGGCATTAGCCTGGGGCCCCGGCAAAATCAGGGGCCCCATCTAGCAAAACTGGGGCAGTTAAACACCCCCTCCCCCCTCCCGTGTTCACCAGATTTTACCAGCAGCCCCCCTCCCTTTCCGATTTGGTAAATTCTACCCCCCTCCCAATTGGCCATGTCAGCCATGGGCCCTCAGAGATGTTAATCCACCCCTGTCTCTAGCAGTGTCCCACTATTTTTCACCCAGTGACCCAGAATTCAAACTTGGCATTACATTCCCCAGATCTGGGGTACATCTTCATGTCTGAATCATGCTCAGCATCTTTTTACGATAATAAGAAAATAGCCGAAATACAGCTGCTTTGTTACCTTTTTAGCGAACCGATGAAAACCAAAAAAGTCTAATCTCTCTCTCAGCTTGGACATTTTAAGCAATAGCCCTACAGCATTGATGGCCAGCCATCAGATTAATTTAAATATACTGTAACTAAAAATAGTTTAATATGTGTCGTTTCAATGGTCTCAAAATTTAGAGACTTGATTTCATGACGTAAAAAATCTGCATTTTCCCAGCAAAAGTAAGCTAAAGAACCAAGGCTACTATACAGGTTCTGTCAACTTTTGTCCCCGTAATGTCCAATCACATTTAATTCCAAGATCCACAGTAAGTAATATATGCTGATCAGGAGACATTGTAGGATGGCATCGGCGGCCGTATCGCTTAGTGCAACAGGTGCAGGACAATGGGCAGCACTGCCAGCCATATAAAGACCCGCTGTCCATATATAACATGTAATACGGTATGTATACAGTACTGTATATGTGATGGACAGCTACAATAAGCAGGTACCTGTACTCCGCCATTTCATAAAAAAAAAACATAAAAACATGCATAAAAAGAGGCTTCCTGTACAATAAAATGTTTCCCCGCAGCTTCAGGCATCGTCTTCTTTCTACACTTCCATTGTTTCATCCTGTGCACATCTTTTGATTTTGTATTGCAGTTGGTGCCTTATTTTTTATAAAATGTAAGTGCAGTCTCTCTTTGTTGTAAAATGTTGTGATTTATATTTAAATTACTATTTGCTGTAGAGTACTGTGTGTATATTACAGTACTGTGCTTATTGTCCTGCCTCTCACCTATAAATATTCAGGTACACCCATATTGACTTGCCTCCGTTGTTCTTGGTCCCAAATGCGAACACACGTTGATGCATACTTGTATATGTGTCATGTTCTAGGGTCCTGTATCATTTTTGAAGTTCCACAAAAAGACGGAAGATACCACATGAAGTCATTGTCCTTTTAATGTGAGATTCCTTTCAGTTTCAAGATATTAAAACGCTTTAATATCTTACAAAATTAGCCTTACAAAATTAGCAATTCATTTTTCAAGATAATCCTCGATTGCCCATTGATTTTGACTGAGTAACGTCTGCTACAAAGGCTGTTTGTATTTCTTAATTTCTTATATTAGTTTGCCTGCAATGAATGGTAACCCCTAGCAACAGTTTTTATGACATCTGTGGAGAGGTGCTGAGATGTGGCATTGTTCCCTCATTAGAAGTTCTCCTGTCAGAAGGGCAGCAGCTGCAGGGCTTGGCAGGTGGTCCGTTTGCCCTTGCTCGGCCTGCAACTCAAAAGCCGATTGGCTGCCCGCCAGGCATCCTTAGTCGCCATTGGCTGGCTGCACTTTTACCCTTGCCTCATCCATAGAACGCATCTTCTCTGACCAATTGTGAATTTCTTAAATAAACAATTGGCAGAAGGATCCATTTATTTTTGAAGGTCTGTGCAGCTGCGAGTGAGTGGAAGTGACCCCGGCCTGCATTTCCTGTCCTAGCGAGATTCCTGCAAACAAGAACGTTTGACACTTGGGTGATAGAGAGCTATCTGGTAACCACAATTAAGGCATGTCTAAGGTTTCTTGAGTAGGATTCAGCACGTGTCTCCTACTAATCCTTCTTTCTGTCTTTTCGATAGCTGAGATGTCTTGACGGGGTTGCCTGGGCACTCTGGACGGGTGCGCGGCACGTGCTGATGGGAACTGCTGCTCCAATATGAGCCTTCATGATGTCGGAGGTAGGAGACGCTTCGAGGACCCCGAGTTCACCCTGCGAATCTACCCGGGGAGCATCGCGGAGGACACCATTTACTGCCCCGTCTCGGCCCGCAAGACCACTACAGCCGCGGAGGTCATCGGGCAAGTCATCGACCGGCTCCGGCTGGACCGGACCAAATGCTACGTGTTGGCAGAGGTGAAAGAGTTTGGTGGTGAGGAATGGATCCTGAATCCCACGGACTGCCCTGCCCAGCGGATGATGCTGTGGCCGAGGATGGCGCTGGAGAACCGTGTGGGTGGCGAGGACTATCGCTTCCTCCTGCGGGAGAAGAACCTGGATGGCTCCATCCACTACGGCAACCTGCAGATGTGGTTACGGGTGACAGACGAGCGGCGCCGCCTGGTGGAGAGGGGCCTCCTGCCGCCTCCGCGGCCCAAGGACCACGACGACCTGTGCAACCTGCCCGACCTCAACGAAAAGACTCTGCTGGAGAATCTGCGCAGCCGCTTCAAGGAGGAGAAGATCTACACCTATGTGGGCTCCATCCTGGTGGCCATCAACCCCTTCAAGTTCTTGCCTATCTACAACCCCAAGTACGTTAAGATGTATGACAACCACCGGCTGGGCAAGCTGGAGCCGCACATCTACGCGGTGGCCGACGTGGCGTACCACGCCATGCTGCAGCGCCAGAGGAACCAGTGCATCGTCATCTCTGGCGAGAGCGGCTCGGGCAAGACTCAGAGCACCAACTTCCTCATCCACCACCTCACTGCTCTCAGCCAGAAGGGCTTTGCTAGTGGCGTGGAGCAGACCATCCTGGGGGCGGGACCGGTGCTTGAGGTAAGAGGAATGACCTTTTCTAGTCAATTTGCATTGACGTTTCGAGTTTTTCTCGCATTTTGTATACAAGGGTCAAGTGGCAGACTGTTGTTTTCTCCGACGCTAAATATGAAACGGCATGCTTGTGTTAAGGCTAAATTCTGAGGACTACCCCCTCTCTCGTTCTCCCCCCCTGCTTGCGAGGAATGGGCTGATGGATGACTACCTGCTAAGGTCCAGTGCTAAAGGCACCTGTGGCTGCCAAGATGCCGGTATTTACTGCGGGGCTTGTTGCAACGACTCCCGACTTGTGTCTGTGGCTGTTTAGCTACCATGAGCCTGACCGGGCCGAGTTTGACAGCCAAACCGCAATATATAGTTTGATCACAGAGTGGTATTTAAGGTTTTTAAGGAAGAATCTGTGCCGATGAGCAGTTTCGTACTTTCGATGGCAGAAGGTAACTGTGTGTGTGACGTCCAACCCGCAAGGTCGCGAGTAAACGTTGTTTTACGGTAAAAGAGGGTGTCTACTGGCACCTTTTGTGGGCAAGACCTGGTGCTGTCCATAAAATGTCATTTCATTGTGTCGTGTAAATAAAATTGACAAGGCTTGTTCTCGAGGCCTCAGGTTAACCTGAAAGTGAAGTCTGATGCTGCTGCGATTGAGCCTGGTCGTGAGTTTGAGAGCAAAGGGGGTGATAGCACACTGTTAGTAGACCTGTGTTTCGGAACCTGCTTATGTATCAGGGTCATGTGACCCTGCCTCTGATTCTAGCTGTGGACACTGTCAGCCGGGTGGGTGCCGATGGCCTCGGTTTTGTTGAGGCTCTCTTTGATCCCTAAGGTGACCCATAAGACTGAACGACAACCAAGTTCTCGCACTCATTTGCGAGAAGAACTAGAGAAGATGTCACATAGCGATGCAGAGGGTTAGCAGCATGCTTTGCGTACATGTGCTGTGTTGTGTGCACGCATGTGTCTGTGTGAGACAGCCACACTGAAATCTGTAATTTATTTCCCGGTAGGGATTCTGAAGGATTCGTGACAGCCCCTGGACTTGGCAGCTTACAGTACTTAGTTAGCAGGTTGGACCTTCTCGAGAATGTCAGTCAGAACCACTCTCCTGGCCACTGAGACGGAGGCGGGGGTGTGTGCTGCATGGTGTATTTATTGTGTGTGCATCATGTGCTCCCTCCGAATGGCGAGAGAGCTCGAGGGGCGTGGAGCATAGCTTTCCGGCTTGTGGGAGTGCCTGTTCTAGAGAAGGGATGTTTCCCTGCGATACTTGCCGTCGACTGCCAACTTCACTCCACACGTGGAGCCCTTGGCGGCCGAACGAGGAAGTGGAATCACGAGGCGCTAAATATGCTGTGGTCTGGCATCCAGAGGTAACGATTACGAGCGGAATTCCTCAGCCTTGCGGCGCTCTTGTGTTTGTAAGGCCACAGTAGCTCCAGACGCCTCTCCTCCCGACTGACTCCTTTCTTCCTAGCCCTCTGTCAGTCTCACTCTTTCAGCTGAGGCGTGATTCTGCTGGTATCACCACCTTACTGCACAAAAATCTGATTCTTGTTGACAGGAATTAAGTGGCCTGGATTGGGGCTCTCCTAACCGTTTGGGCAGCCATACTTTGCGCCTGCTATCTGGCTGGTCAGTGCTGATGTTCATCTTGTTCATCCTACTTCTGGGAACAGAATTGTCACTTGGCTTAGTCTGTTTGCAGGTTTAGCTTAGTCTGTTTGTAAGTGGAAAGTGCTTTTTTGGATGGATGTGCAGGGAAAAGTGTAGCTGGGTCTTTGCTGGCAAGAGACAGCACTAGTGAGATGGAAACAAGTGGCCTAACTCTGCCTTCAGACTAATCTCAGTGAGCCATTTCCTTTACTATCTTATGTGCTATCCTTTTTTTTTCCAAACACTTTGCTTGGCTTTTGCTCAAGTGGAGTGCTTGGCTCTTGCCCTTGTATAGGAAATTTCTAGCTGTTGGACAGTTTACCAGACATGCCAAACTGTTATCTTGGTAGGTAAACTGTGGCTGGTGTGCTGCATTGTCTGTACCTGGGTCCGCCTCGTTTGTGTCGGCCTGGGTCTTGGTCTCCTTTGTGTCTAGCATCTAGCTGACAGACATGCATGTTGATGCCTAGAAGTATTTTGTTCTTCACCTCTGTGGGCCTGTATCCAGAGTACTCACATAGCCTTCAGTTGTACTGGAAACGGTGCCTTTCGCAGACGAAAACTATGGGTGGCCTCTTCAGGGCTTGCCTACCAAACACTGTGAGTGCGTCCATCTGCACAAGCTCCTCACCTAGGCAAAGGGAGGAGCTATATACCTGTTGTGAAATCATGCCGTGCACTCATGAAGACATATGGACTCACAACGGTAGTTGACGCAGGAAACTTGTGTAAAGTCTCCCGTGGATCCCTTTGGCAGTGGTCGTCGTTGGAGGAGGGGCGATGAATGAATTTGGGAGAGAGGACTGCTCTTTTCCCACTGCAGCATTGTCTTTTATGCAGGATCATGGACTGTCGGGCCATGTTAGCTTCAAAGCTGACAGCTCTGGGCGTGGTGTCCAGGAGGTACTTACCAGCAGGTATAAGCCATCCATCAGAGGACACCCATCAGATGCCCGACACGTGCCCTCGGTTCATGGAGACCACGTTCTTCTGCATTTCACCATTACTGCTGTGTGTGCAGTCACATTCCTGCCTTTCACTCTTGATTCATTTATGTGTTCTGTGTGCAGCTTTAGAGAGTAGCTGGGAAGCAGGACGGTAGGGGAGCAGGTCTAGGGGGATGATGCAGAAGCTTGGATTAACAACATTGCCTGTGTCTGGCTCACTGCAGCAGATTGGGTCTGTCTGAAAGATCCATCTCCTTGGCTTTCTGACAGATAGCTCTTTGTCGGTACAAACCATTGGGGGACAGTGTGTGTCTCAGTGAGTCAGGTTTCTGTGCCTGTGATTGGTTTCAAATCCTGTCCTCTGCAGAAACTTCATCACTGGGCCGCTGAGCAAGGCCCTTAACCTCTCAAGAAATGCTTCAGGGGTCTGCCAGATAAATTGCCCACCCTGAGCTTGTATCCCAAGCCTCCCTTTCAGCTGGGTGCATATCTCAAAGGAGAGTCAGATGGGATGTGCAAAGATGATGAATCTGAGGCTTGTCTTTACTCTGGACTATTTGCACTTAACTATCTGTGCTCCGCAGATGAAGTAGGGTTGGTTGTTTTGATGTGAGCTGTAGAATGAAACCGGTGTAATCACCAGTGTTCCCTGGGGGAAGAGGACTAAGATCATAGTGGTTTGCTCTGTAAGGGGGCGGGGCTGAGTCTAACATGCCCACCTCTGACTGTCATATGGGGTCATTTCAGAGTATAGCTTTCCTGAGGCTAGAGGTGCACAAATTTGATATTTGAGATCGATATTGGCAGCAATCCACACCTATTAGACAGATTGGGCATTGGCCATAAGTGACCGATCCATGTCCGATACTTACTGATTTAGTTTTCGGCAGTTTCTAAAAAGATAGTGCCTATTTCTAGTTAAATCGATTTGTACAATCAGTCGGACAACAGCTCTTTGCCATTTTAGATGTGTTTTTGTGGCATTCAGGCTGAATGCTAACGCTAACACTTACTGGGTGCGAGCATAGTAACTTCCACCTGCTGTGACATCATGTGCTTACCCTTTGCAGTAGGAGGAGCCTAAGAACATCGGAAAAGAGCGTGATGATCTGGAAATATTTTAAACTAGAAACAGCTGCTAGTAGCACAGAGATTTGCAATCATTGTAAACAAAGTCTCGAGAGGCGGAATTAGCGTTTCATAGAAAATCCCACAAAACAAAGTGCATGCAGTTGTGCAAGACAACGTGAGCACTATGAAAAAAGCAATGGATGATTTGGGAATCACTAGCTTGGGCTGTTTTGCACATTCACTAGAGCTTGTGATACAGGAGGGGCTGCTATCGCAGCAAAGTGTAAGTGACGCTGTTGCCTGTGGGAGAAAAATCGTGGGGAATTTAAGCATTCGCCACTTGCACATACCAACTTGGAAGATATTGAAACTCAGCTGTAAATACCTCAAAAATGCTTGAAACAAGATGTACGAAGGAAGTGGAATAGTACATTATGTATGTCTCTACAATCTAAAGATTTTTTGATTTATTCATTTGTATTTACTAGTTTAAAGAAGTAAATAATATATAAAGTATAATATTTATTATATTAAAATATCAAAGTACAAAAAGCTGATGTATTGGACTCGGATCATGTATCGGAATCAGATTGGAACTGAAGAGCTGGATTGGCCCGTCCCTACCTGGGGCGGTGTGTCTTCTGCTGTCTCTGAAGATAACCTACAGATAGATATATAGATTGTGCAGGATGCTGATAAACATCTGCTTCCTGCATCATGCCGGGCTCACACTGGAACATAAGACTTACTTATGGAGTTCTTGTTGCTCGCACTTATGTGTAGTCATGTTTAACCCTTTTCCCTGTGATAATTTCCCCATGTGAAATTTGCCTACCATTTAATGATGCTCTGGGGTCGGACTGACCCCAAACACGGGATAGGGGTTAAGGCAACGGGTATAGCGCACTCCCTGCAGTCCGCTGCCTTTCCTTGACAGAGAGCTGCGGATTCCCAGCCCGCCAGCTGTGAGCTGAGCTCCCTCATTACCCCCGCAGTCTCCTCACCCCCCGCTGCCCCGTGTGTTCCTCTCCGGCTCCAGTTACAGCCAGCGCCACTCGATAAGCCCAGAGCGCCGTGCTCCCTGTCCCCCGGGGGGCCACCTTCCCCTTCAAAGTCCTCTTTGTCTTCTTCTCCCTGTTGTTTGCTAGTTCCTGATCAAATGGTGAATCAGCTCAGTCCTCCGTGCAGGAGGACGCCTGGAGTTGTGCTCAGAATCATCTTATATGCTCAGAGCTGCTCGTTAAACATTTCCAGCCGTCATGTGATTATAATCTTTAAACGAAAACGCTCTACTGATTTTGTTATGGTCTTATCAGCTGTCTGAAAAGCTGCGGGTTCTTAAGGGTTGTAGTGGTGCGATAATTCGATTTATGAAGTATAAAGTTTTAAGCAGGAAATTTGTCTCTGAATGTGCAGTATTTTTTACTGATTTATCTTCTCTGTATATATCTCTATACATTGACAATATGCACACAAAAAAAACTCAAACCCTCTACTACAGGAATTTTCTTTTTTTTCTGATGGTATGTTCCATGTTTTCTTTAATGTCTCATGCATTGAATTGTTGTTTTTGTAGTGGTACTACAGTATATTGTGAAGCTCTCCATCCTGCAGTATTTCTCAGATATGATGACTGATTCCAGTGTCCTACATCATCACACTATCCAGACGCTCTGATAATATCTCTCCTGGGCAGTGTAGGTGTGAAATATTGCAGACAGTTCTGGGAAATCGCCCCATTCGCCACAGCTGACATTCGGGTATGTGTCCAGGATCAGTATGATTACGCTCTGTCCTGCTGTTAGATCGGTTTCTAATGAAAGGATCTGAAAGAGGAAGTTGACACACTCCACGGGCTTGAATCAGAAAGGCGATTAAAAGCCAGTTCTGTGGTTTTTTTTTTAACTGTCTGTGATTCTTGGCGATCTCAAGTCAGAACTTTTCCACTATTCGCCTCTTCTGATGCTCTGTTCAGCTCTCCTGGTTTCAAAAACTCCTACCTGGGCTTTGAGTCACCAGACTGGGTGGAAACCAGTATGTGACTGGTGTGTGTCTGGTGTTGCGACACATACACAATCCCCTCCGTCTGCCCTTTGTCCAGCCTGTAACGGTCTAGGCAGGGTAGGCTGTGTTTCACTACTTGCCAGTAGTGGCCTGCAGGGTTTGGACCTGGATCAGGACCAGTAATTCTTTGCTTGGGATAGGGTAACTAACACCTGCTGTGACAGAGGTCTGTGAGGACCTTCTGGGGGGGGGGGCATTGGTTAATTGGTCCTCAGCTGCATCCTGCCTCGAGCTGCTGTCTGTATTATCTTGACCCAGACTCTATGCCCTTTGCTTGATGGAAAACCCCCAACACTCCCAAATCTTGGCTACCTTGGGGGTCTGTAAGGCAACCCTACCTGCATCCAGGGACAGATGCATAGCTTTGTTATCGCTGACTGTTGAGCTTTTTAAATGGGAGATTCCCTGCTTGAATCATTTGAGATCCTGCTGCAGTACCATAAAGTGGGGTTGGTAGCCCTGAAGTGCTCTGGTTAAACATCCAGCTGTGTCAGTGGGTAAAGGGTAATTTGTTATCAGTAACGCACCAGGGGTTCCTGCCAGTTTGACAGAGCCACCTTAAACAGCCTCTCATGCGATTTCCCTCCGGTTTCTTCACAAGGAGCCTTGATACAGTATAATAAGCTGCTGAAGTCTCTGCTTCTCTTAATTGTATGGCTGCAGGCCACAGTTTGAGACACAAAAGGATCCTGAGGGTTCACAGTGAACTGGGGGGGGGGTGCCGTGTGAGACAATATAGAGTTTTCACTTGTAGGATATTGTAGAAAGGACCTCTCAATTCACCTTTTTATGTCAGTGAGCAGGTACTCATGGCTTGCTAGAGCATCTCCTATTGGGGGCGCTGTGTGGCTCAGCTCCAGATACTGTCTGACCCTGCTTTCTGGAAAATGGATAAAAGTGTCTGTCCCCAGTATGTGCAGTATACTGGTATACTGGCTTGGGCTGCGGCCCCTTCTTTGAGATCTTTCCGTGCGCAAGAGGGTCTAGCAGCCTTCCGTGCCGCACCGGCCAAATCGAAATGTCAACATCCTTTGTGTTTCGCCGAAGACCGTGGCCCAGGAATGACCCCAACGCATTCAGCCTCCAAGTGGAAGTTCATGTCAGGACGTCTCGCTTATCTTATTGAATTAATTACTCCTGGGATGGCTGCTGCCTTGATGCTTTACTCATGGTTCCAGGCCGAGTAGCTGCCATCGGCTAAGATGTGTTGGGGCAGAAGATGAGTCTGAGAATGTTTGGTAAACAACTTACAGGAAACGTAAGTGTTGGTATCGCCCGTGGCGGTAGCCTCGAGGTTGCTGAGTGTGGGAGCGGGCACAGAGCCTGGGGGGCACGCCCAGACCTGACTCTCTCTCGCGGACAATGCAAAACACGGCGGTGTAGCAACGGCAAGCAGATGGGCAGCCTGCGACCATGTGTCACGCAGCCGCGCTCTTGGCTGACGCAGTGATCCCTCGCCTGTGGCCTTAACGGGAGTAAAAATAACCAGACTGGAAGTTAGGGTGTGGGGCACCAGTTGGTCGACACCCCTAACCCTCCACCACATGGCAGAGTCCTACCCTCCTGCTTGGATTTCTTTGTGAGAGGAATACACCAACTGCTCCTTGTTAAGGGGAGGGCCCCTTTATTGCGATGTCCAGTGCCTGACCTCTTAGCCGGGCAGCTGGGGTCACGCCCTGCCCTGCCAATGCCATGGTGGACCTCCTGCTGATGCTGGTTCCACATGGCCCATCACCCTGGGCTGAGGGTGACTATGTCCTTGAAGACCTTATTGTTACTGCTCAATCAGAAACTGACTTCTGTCCAATGAAGTGACCAGGTCTGTATCAGACGACTCCTGGAGGCCCAGCTGGCGCTGAGATCCAGGGACAGACATTAGATCATATTTCACTATGGGTTCTATGCTGTGATGACATTTTGCGGACTTTTGTTTGTGTGTGTGTGTGTGTGTGTGTGTGTGTGTGTGGGGGGGAGGGGGGTGGGGGGTGTCATGTATATGTTACATTGTGAGGACCGAATGTCCCCACAGTGTGATTAAAAACCTGTTACTTTGATGTTGTGGGCACCACTTTTCCTTCTCACAAAGGAAAACTCAATTTTATAAAAATCTGTGACTGCAATAAAAAAACTAAACATGTCAAAAGTCTTGTATTTTGTTTGGTTATTTATGGTTAAGGTTAGGGCTGGGTAGGGGTTAAGGGTGTCATAGTTGAGATTAGGGTTTTGCCCATAGAAATTAATGGATGGTCCCCACAAAGATGTGTGTGTGTGTGTCTGT